>CM051015.1:24669644-24829644 GCA_027704905.1 Muraenolepis orangiensis
TGAGATGAGATGTTTCCACCCTCACAGCCCCTGCACTTGTCTTCAGACCTTAGTGAGGAGGTGTGCTGGTGGTCTTCAGCTTGGTGTAACTTCCTGCTGGTCCTCCCACAGAGAGACCAGCAGCTCCTCAAGGCTGTACTGCTGTATGGATTCCTCAGTAATCTCAGTGACCTTACAAAATAATAATAGATTATTTACTACTTAGTTATTAAGCAGACGTTCAACCGAAGCAACTTCCAGATGCAGGTCATGAAGGAGCAGGTAGGGGTGAGGCATCTCCAACCTCAGCTCGAGGATGTTGGGGTACATTGGGGTTTGAATCCCGTACCTTTCTGCTGAGGGTCAAACACCCCTGCGTGTCCCCTCCCCTGGGTTCATCTGGTCCTACCAGCATGTCCATTGTCCCTCTTCACCCACCTCGCTTCACCTGGAGGAAGGTGGGTGTGTCACCTACTGGCCCTCTGGTTCATTTCTCTCTTGTTTCTCTCAGGGTGTTTTCCTCAATCCCTTCTGCGTATCGTGTGGGTCTGTGACGCTCTCTGAGACTGGATTACTGGAACCTCTACACTTAGAACCAGACATGTCTTCCCTGAATGGGAGAGCAAAGCCTCTCCTATACACAAGCTCACACCATCTCTCAACCTTTAACCTATGACAGCTCAGTCCTGTGGGTTACTATAGTAACCGTGCTTTCTCCCCTTTCTTCTTCTTCTTCTGCTGCCACTATGGAAACGACCTTTTCCACTAGTGCAGGGAGATCCAACACGGTAAATGGTGCTGTTCACATGAGTCCCAGGGACGGTGTTTACTGCTATCTGTGCTTTCTATTGGTCCTACATGTTCAATCCATTGGTTCATTCATGTCCTTCCACTTTTGTGTTCTGAAAATGCTTGTTCTGCTTTCTCTTCAGATTCAGAGACGACCGACGATGAAGATGGGGACCAGTATGAGACCAATGACCAGGGGGGAGATGGGGAGGAACATGCTGGCTATACAGGTGGACTAGTTATATGGCTATATAGTGATATAGTTCTATAGTTATATGGTTATATGGTTATATAGTTCTATAGTTCTATAGTTATATGGCTATATAGTTATATAGTTATATGGTTATATGGTTATATAGTTATATAGGTATATAGTTATATGGTTATATGGTTATATAGTTACATAGTGATATAGTTCTATAGTTATATGGTTATATGGCTATATAGTTATATAGTTATATGGCTATATAGTTATATAGTTATATGGTTATATGGTTATATAGTTATATGGTTATATGGTTATATAGTTATATAGTTATATAGTTATATAGTTATATGGCTATATAGTTATATGGTTATATGTTATATAGTTATATAGTTGTATGGTTGTATGGAAATATAGTTAAATAGTTATATAGTTATATGGTTATATAGTTATATGGTTATATAGTTATATAGTGATATTGTTATATAGGTATATGGTTATGTGGTTATATAGTTATATAGTGATATAGTTATATGGTTATATGGTTATATAGTTATATAGTTATATAGTTATATGGCTATATAGTTATATAGTTATATAGTTATATGGTTATATGGTTATATAGTTATATAGTGATATAGTTATATGGTTATATGGTTATATGGTTATATAGTTATATAGTTATATAGTTATATAGTTATATAGTTATATGGTTATATAATTTTATAGTTATATAGTTATATGGTTATATCATTTTATAGTTATATAGTTATATAGTAATATAGTTGTATGGTTATATGGTTATATAGTTATATAGTTATATGGTTAAATAGCTATATAGTTATATGGTTATATAGTTCTATAGTTATATAGTTATATGGTTATATAGTTCTATAGTTCTATAGTTGTATGGTTATATAGTTATATAGTTATATAGTTGAATGGTTCTATAGTTATATGGTTATGTGGTTAAATAGTTATATAGTTATATAGTTATATTGTTATATAGTTGTATAGTTATATAGTTATATCTTTATATAGTTATATCGTTTTATAGTTGTATAGTTATATAGTTGTATAGTTATGTATTTATATAGTTGTATAGTTATATTGTTGTATAGTTATATAGTTGTATAGTTATGTATTTCTATAGTTGTATAGTTGTATAGTTATGCATTTCTATAGTTGTATAGTTGTATAGTTGTATAGTTATGTATTTCTATAGTTGTATAGTTGTATAGTTGTATAGTTATGTATTTCTATAGTTGTATAGTTGTATAGTTATGTATTTCTATAGTTGTATAGTTGTATAGTTATGTATTTCTATAGTTGTATAGTTATGTATTTCTATAGTTGTATAGTTGTATAGTTATGTATTTCTATAGTTGTATAGTTATGTATTTCTATAGTTGTTTAGTTAGAGTTATTTCTATAGTTGTTTAGTTAGAGTTATTTCTATAGTTGTTTAGTTACAGATATTTTGTATACAGGTTGTTATTTTGATTCTGGCTCACCTCCCTTATCACAATGCAAACGTAATATAACAATAGTTTTTGCATGTTTAAGCACTGTTACATATATATACATATAAACATACAATAAGCATTACTAAGTCACTTTTTAAAATACAATGTTTTTTATGGGACTTAGTGATGGACAAATCTTCCCATGATGATGACAACACAGCACCTGGACATGAAGGGTATTCCAAGGCCACCAGGTAGGCAAACTAAAAATGGTCTACATTCGTATTCCAATACTCACGCATTAGAGCAGCTACATTGCTGTTGAAACACTGGTCTTTTAAATATAGTTTTCTTTGTTTTTTTTAAGACAATCTCCCCCTCAAGTCCTCCCGCCCCCATCTCCAAGGATCCTCAGGCGCTCCTCCACATCTCCAATGCAATCCAATCGCTCTGGCTCAACAACGCCGATTAGTTTCAGTGGAAGGAAAAGGGCTGTTGTTCCCACTGACTACCAGGACACGGTACCCGGGGAGTTCGAAGAGAAGGTTAGAAAGCCCAAATCGCTCGGCATGTCCCAAGGCAGCACCCAAGACTCCCGACCCCAGACCCCTGTGAGCGAGTACTCCTCTCGGAAGGAACTGGCAACCAGACCTTCCCCGAAGCTCACCAGGGCAAGCTCGAAGGTTTTCGAGAAGGTGCGAGATTTGGAGGAGAGAAGACGCAGCCTTGACCTTCCCGAAGGCTCCATCTCGGGAAGGTCTTGGGCGGGATTCCACCGCGAAGGGTCTGTTGACTCGGACGACGGTGGAAGCCGACTAGGGATCTCCAGAGAAAGTTCCAGAGAAGACCTGCGGGAGGCTCTGAAGGAGGATGCAGCTGAGAGGAGGTCCATGTTCAGACAGAGGGCCACCTCGCTGGAAGATAAGCCACGGTATACACAGAAGGTTCAGGACATTGAGAACAAATTCACAGAGGAGCTCCAACGCATCAAGAAGCTTGTTGGCAAACCCCACATGAAGAAGTCTTTCTCAACCGAACAACTCACCTCAAGGGGAAGGCAGCGGCAACCTTTTAGGAAACTCGAGCCCATACCTCCACAGGTTCTCCAGAAGCTCCAAGAGAGGGAACGGGCACAGTGGGCCAAGGAGCAGAAAGAAAACAACCCAACAAAAGAAGGTTCTCCGCCAAGGTCGCCACAGTTCCTCGTCAACCCGACAGAGTCAATGCAATTATCAGACCTACCGGGGCAATGTTCAAGGAGGGAAATAACCATAGCCAGTCCAGTGAGAGAACTCATTCAGAGGGCAAGTTCACCGGCTGCTACTCGAGCACTACGTGCAGAATCACCGCGCACAAACATTGAAACGGCAGTGCGCAAACTTGACCGAAGACCACCAAGTCCGCTGGTACAGAGGGTATCTCGAGTCCAAGAACCACCGCACACACAACCGGGGTCTCCAGTGCAGAAGTCACCAAAGGAGGAGAATTCTGGGCGGAAGACGCCGATAGAAGTTGCCTTGCGGAGAATTGAACCTCTGGTGCAGAGAAGACCTATGAAGGTCCAGGAGCTCCCAGTACAACCACCACCAGCAAAGCCTAGGAGGGCAACGCCGGTCAGTCCGTTGGAGGAGAAGATGGAGGTGGAGGTCACAGCCTCCAAGCTGAGCATCCCCACCATCGTGGTGGAAAACGAACCTGTGGAACAGACCAACCAGACGTTGCAGATCACGAGCGGCAAAGGAGGACAAGGGCAGAAGACCAAAGTGAAGAGCCGCAGAACCCGGCCTATGTCTCCAGAGCTAGGTCAGATATTGAGATTCTTTGTTTAGTACGTTCTTACTTACCCTCTTTTGTTTGTACATATGTTTATGCTTTATTTCTTCAATGTACGAGTTCTTTCTCATTTTCTGTTTTCCTTCCTTTATCCTTTCCTTTATTGTCTTTAGTTATTGTATTGGACATTGTAAATGCGTCCAGCTAACCACGTCTGACAACAATGACTGTATACAATAACTAATAGTTGGACCAAATTCTCTTGATTTGAGGAACCGTGCAGATTCCTCGGATGATTCTTACGTGTCTGCTGGTGAGGACCCTATGGAGGCCCCCGTGTGTGAATGCCCCCTTCAGGACACCGTCTCCGCCGCCGGGACGGATGTACTGCTGCAGTGTGTCATTGCGGGCACCCCTCTCCCCGAAGGTAGGCAACACAACTGCTGTTCAAACCAGGAGTTACAGAAACGTTCTCATACCGTGACCTTAGTTGACCAATCACCCACCAAATATTTGATGCAGTCAAATAAGCAATGCATCATTCTCACCATGTCAACAATTAACATAATTAATATTTCTCTATGTATATTGTTTTTCAATAAAGTATTTCCCTTTTCCGTTCACTCTCCTTTGTCCACATGAAACAGGCGAGGCCTGTAGGCATGTTCTTCACATTGTTGTTTGTTGTGGGCATCCCACTATCCATCCCTGCTATGACCCGTTTGTGGTTCGCAACCCACAGCTTGAAAACCCCCGAACGCTGGTTTGGATCGTGATCCTTTCAACATATTTGACTCATTGTTGTTTTTTATCAGTTACATGGAGAAGAGACAACACCGTCCTCGCTGGTGGTGCTACCTGTGTTCTGAAGGTGGAGGGCGATCGGCATAGCCTCCTCATCAAGTCCGCTAAACCCAGCGACGGAGGGAAATACTCCGTCACTGCGGTCAACGAGGTGGGCAAGGTCTCCACAAGCTCCACCCTCGTCGTGAAAGCAGGTAACTTTTTGAGTTATTACTATTATTTTCATTTTATCAGTCAGGTAAATTCTAGGGAATCAAATCCTCTTTTATCCTTTGGAAGGAGTTCAGGCCTTAGGAGGCCCATTTGGTTTAGGCTTACTGTATTTGGACAGCAGTAAATCGTTTTTCAAATAGTTTAGATTACAAAAAAATACAAATATTATATTTATATATATATATATATGTGTTTGTGCTTACTTCTCGTTTACGGCCGTATAACAATAATAATATGTTTTGACATATGCCTGCACTGGCGTTAAACTAACAAGTATTTTGTTTGCTTTCCTCTATTGTCAACTGTACCTTGCACCACGGTGATTGACAGCTAGCTTTGGATGGATTTAAATATCACCAAGACAAACCCTCCCACTTTTTGAAAAAGCTATGAAAAAAAAAAGTTATGTCCTGCCCCAACGTCCGGTTGTAATGCCGGCCTCACAAAAGACTTTAGTGAAATGCCACCTGACTTCCATTGGAAAGGGCCTTTATGGTTATATGATGTCTTTTTCCCCCCCACTCTCAGCAGAATGTATCTTCCATATATTGCAGTTGAGCAACCTCACTAAGGGTTGCCATAGCAACTCAGAGGCTACATCAAACCTATAAATTGCCCACTACAACACAGTAGTTCCACTCGATATGAAGCCTCTTGTTCTGTGGTCTCAGGTTACATAGGAACCAAGGAAATTACCTAGGAAATACACAATAATTTGTTACATGAACTGAAAAAAATACCTGAATTAAACACCTAATTAAAACAATTGAAAACTGAATTTAGCTGGTATAACATTGCATTAACCAAAAATCACATTTACAATAATATGCATTATTGCATTTTGTGTTTATTATATTCAGTAATTTACTGCACATTTTCGAAACATGTCATCAAGGAGCAGGTAGGAGTTAGGGTATCTTGCTCAAGGCTGTCTAACAGGTAGAGTGTGGACATTGAACCTTTAGTCAAACACTTAACCAATCAACTAGCATACACCATACTATCACTAACTATGTCTTACCCAATATCTCCTGGTGTCTGGAAGGCTTGGCCCAGGAGCCCCGGGGGACCCTGAGGGCGCCCACGGACGTGATGAGCCCCATCACGTCTGACGAGGAGTACCTCAGTCCCCCGGAGGATGGCTTGGATCTGAGTCGACCGGGACCCAGACGGGTCACAGACACCAGGTTTAAAGAGCCCCCGACCTTCCTGGTAAGGATGTTGGCAACCCAAACCCTTTCGCTGATTGGTCCTCTGAGAGGCAAAAAGAAAAAATGCATTGTATTGACTTAAGAGAGGGACATATAGTTATAGTTATAGTTGTGTTTTGCATAGCCGTCGTAGGTACGCCGTGGGAGGTTATCGTCTAAGTTAATTAATGACTATTGGAGGAGGTTCACATACTATTAAAGGTTCATCTTATCTTACCTCATAACTTTCTAGTGGAGGAGGTTCACATATTATTAAAGGTTCATCTTATCTTACCTCATAACGTTCTAGTGGAGGAGGTTCATATATTATTATAGGTTCATCTTATCTTACCTCATAATGTTCTAACTATCACCATTTGTCGCTGAATTTGAATATTGATGTGACACAGATTAATAATTCATTTTTTACTCAAAAGCGCATTTTTTCAGTTAAATGTCTCACCATGGCCTGGCTTGGTCCCATTGGGTGCACCAGACGGAGGGTAGATCTGTCTCTTACTCCCATGTTCCCATTCCACACAGGTAACCATGAGTGATCAGGCTGTCATCGAGGGACAGGAAGTGACCATGTCCGTGCAAATTAGTGGACAACCCAAACCTATGGTCTATTGGTAGGTCCCCCTCCACCACCACCTCCTCCTCCTGTGTAATTAAATCCTTTAACTCTTGGTTGTATTTGCCTACACGTCTCTTCCCTTTGGCGCATGTTGCCTTGAAATGATTGCCAACTAATTTGCCAAGATTCAGAGGAGATGCAGAACAGAAGGCTAGGATTCAGAGCAGAAGCATGGTACCATTTCATACATCACACAAAGGAAATATACAGAACATGACATACATTAGAGGCCGTCTAGTAGCCAAAAATGACCGTTATTCAACCAATGTTGACAACAGTTATCATATTGCTGCTTTGCAGTAAAAAAAAACAGCTTTTAGTGGATAGCCCTTGAGCAAAGTGTAAGCATGTGTAGGTTGACTGACGTCTATGTGGACGGGAGCAGAGCAAAGTTAGATTTGGGTGATTTAATACTGAAACATAAGCGTGTTATTTGTCCTGGTCCCTGGCAGGCTGAGGGACCGGGTGACGGTGAAGACGGGCCCCCGGCACCTGGTGGGCCAGGCGGAGGACGGGGCCTTCCTGATGACCATCAGGTGTGCGACGCGGTCTGACTCGGGGCCCTACACCTGTAAGGTCATCAACGAGTACGGCACCAAGCAGTGTGAGGGGCGGCTGGAGGTCAAAGGTGAAGTTCGGCTGTTGTTTTTCAGTTAAAAACCCCTTTCATATAGTCGAGGGCTCAATGTTGTTTTTAAGATTGGGTCAATAACAAAATGGTGTATGCAAATAAAACTGATAATTTAAAATATCAAAATACCTTTCTGGACGTTTTTAAAGAGTTTACATTTATATAAAATCTACCATTAAATGGTGAATGAAGACAAAAATACAGACGATTATGAAAGCTACTGTATATACAAATTTCAAAATGTTTCCAACTCTGACTTTGAACCAATTCTGAAGAATGGGCCATATGCTTCCATGTATCATCATGATTTATTGCTGCCTGCACTGAACAGAGAATATATTCATGGTCAATGAATACAGAAAAACATTGTCTGAACACATTCATTGACCCCTCCCCCTTTCCTCCACGCCCCGCCCCCCCAGCCCCGCCCGTGGAGCCCGGTCTGGCGGTGGTCCGGCCCGTCCGGGACATCACGGCCAAGGCGGGGGAGACGGTTCTGTTCGAGTGCCACGTGACGGGGCCCCAGGACACGGACGTGGACTGGCTGGCCAACGACAAGCTCATCCAGCCCGCGCTGCTCAACTGCAAGATGCACTTCGATGGCCGCAAGTGTCGCCTGCTGCTGAACTCGGTCCATGAGGACGACGGCGGCGCCTACGTGTGCAAGCTGAGCACGGCCAGAGGTGGAGAAGGCCCTGAGGCTCCTACATTCAGTCCATTCATGAACCAATGCATTCAGTGGTTAACAACACTGAGTGACAATGAGAACGTTGACAATTGTTCTGAACACACTCTTGGTTTGTTTGTTTTCTTTCTGTCTGTCTATCTCTGCCTGTCTGTCTGTCTGTCTGTCTGTCTGTCTCTTTGTCTGTCTTCAGAGGAGGTGACCTCCAGTGGGAAGCTCAAGGTCATTCCCTCTGTCCATCCCCTGTTCACCCGCAAGCTGGACGTTCTGGAGGTGATCGAGGGCCGCAACGCTCGCTTCGACTGTAAAGTCAGTGGAACACCTCCGCCCAGCGTCACCTGGAGCCACTTTGGTAATACCATCTAGTATGGTTCCTCTACAAACTGTACAAACTGAAACTAACGTCCCATGTCTGTAGCTGTACAAACTGAAACTGAAACTAACCTCCCATGTCTGTAGCTGTACAAACTGAAACTGAAACTAACCTCCCGTGTCTGTAGCTGTACAAACTGAAACTGAAACTAACCTCCCGTGTCTGTAGCTGTACAAACTGAAACTAACCTTCCATTTCTGTTGCTGTACAAAGCGAAACTGAAAGGCACCTCCGCTGTAACTGTACAGACTGAAAGTGAAACCCCTCTGACCTGCAGACCAGCCTCTGGTGGACAGTGAGGACGTGCGCATAGTGCAGGAGGGCGGGCGCCACTCGCTCATCATCTTCCACGTGACCAATGAGGACGAGGGGTTCTACACCGTCACCGCCCGCAACGGCCAGGGCGAGGTGGAGAACTCTGCCGAGCTCTACGTCCAGGAGCCACGGCCGGCCATCTCCTCCCAGATGTAAGCGGCCGCTGGCCTCCATGTTGATATATTGATTATATTGACGCATATTGATTGATCATGTTTATTTGTAGATACATGTCTTTTTATTAAGCTGCTCAGATCATTGTTATTATGTCATATATCAACAGTGCATTCATTGTACAAAACAATTATAATAATGATAATAATAATATATATTTTTGATGATGATTACAGTGTTGATTGTATGCTTTATTGCCTCTCTTGCTTCTCTCTGTTCCATGCCCCTACCACTCCCTTTCCTCTCCTCATGACAACCAACCATCATCATCTCCTCCACCTCCTCCTCCTCCTCCTCCTCCTCCTCCTCCTCTCCTCCTCCTCCTCCTCCTCCTCCTCCTCCTCCTCCTCCTCCTCCTCCTCCTCCTCCTCCTCCTCCTCCTCCTCCTCCTTCTCCACCTACTCCACCTCCTTCTCCTTCTCCACCTCCTCCTACTCCACCTCCTCATTCACCTCCTCCTCCTCCTTCACCTCCTCATCCTCCTCCTTCTCCTTCACCTCCTCATCCTCCTCCTTCTCCTCCACCTCTTCTACCTCCTCCTCCTCTTCCCCCTCCTCCTCCTCCTCCTCCTCCTCCTTCACCTCCTCCTCGTCCTCCTCCAGGGCAAAGCTGGAGAAGATGCCCTCCATCCCCGAGGAGCCGGAGGTGCCGGAGAACGAGGTGGAGCGCTTCACCATGCCCGACTTCATCAAACCGCTGTACGATCTGGACGTGGTGGAGGGAAAGGAGGCGGTGCTCAAGTGCAAGGTGGCTGGCCTGCCCTACCCCACCATCGCCTGGTTCCACAACGGCAAGAAGATCGACAGCACAGAGGACCGCAAGATGACCCAGTGTGAGTTCAGCGCTTGCCGCTTTGCTCTCCTTAGTATGAAAGTTCTCCTCAGGTGAATCAGGATTAACACATCTTGGGGTTCCAACTGACAGCCTTTTGGCAAGAAGGTTATGGGTTCAAACAGTCTACCTGCTCCTTAATGTATCCAGAATTCACTGTAAATTGCTTAGGTTAAAAGTGTCTTCTTTTATTATCTTGAATCTTGAATCTTGAATCTTAAATAAGTTAATAGTAGATCAGTGTTCACAACTTCTTTCAGCCACGACACACTTTGTACATAGAAATCATTCCTTACCACACCCCTACCCCATTAAACACTCACATTTTACAAAAAGCCATAAACATGTCCAGTATAACAGTGCTTAATAGGCCGACCACTTGGAGCAGTAGTCCTCTCGGCTACCAAGCAGGCCATTTCATATCAGAAGTAGTTCTCACTTTCAATGTGAAACCTGAGCTTGTTTTGATCCTCGCTGGGATTTATGAGAAGGACACACAGAGCTCTTGGTCAACTGCTTCTCTGTATTTGTTCTTTATATAAGTCAGACTTGAAAAGCTACGCTGGTATTGGTAGGTTGTGGAGAATTTGGGAGAAAACCCTAAGATTGCGCTGTGTTTGCATTGTCCAAAGGTGGTGATCTACCTTTGGCAAACAGTGCAATCTCAGTGTTGAATGTCATGTTCAAACCAGGCTTTCATTGCTATTAGCTGCTCTTGTTGCTGCAGTGACAAGCAGCTATTCACGTCGTTATTTAACGCAGATGAGCTAAAACTTCTCGCGTGTTTTCAAATGTCTACAACCTCACATAAAGCAGCCGTGTGGTCTGGATGTCCTGTTTGGGTGAGGGGGAACATTTAGAGCATTTGACAGCATCTGGACCTAACATTGCACACAGGCTAAATTAATAAATGCTACCATATGTGGCAGTTTGACCTCTTAAAGGCACACAATAGTTGATATCCTTGTCAAGGAGTGTTTTGTTTGTAGCTTGCTAAGATCCATCGCATGGTGAGAGGGTTTCTCTTCACAGACTCAGCATAATGGAATAATGCAAATAATGGAAGTGGAGCAGAAGATCCTGACAGATAACTTTGATTGTATTTGTAGCAGTCGATGCTCTTAAGGGCTCCTCCCAATGACAAGGACACAGTGGGATGAGTAACCCGGTTTATTGCAGAGCTTGTAACTTATTTAAGCAGAGCAGATGGTCCAAGCTAGCACTCCTCCTGAGTGTGTGTCGTGATGGCTGATTAACCTGTGGGCCTTCAGTACCAAGGACCCACAGGTGTGGGCCAACCAGACTCTAATCAGTCTGACTGGGGCCAGATGAGGCTGCTTCAACCAGACTCTAATCAGTCTGACTGGGGCCAGGTGAGGCTGCTTCAACCAGACTCTAATCAGTCTGACTGGGGCCAGATGAGGCTGCTTCAACTAGACTCTAATCAGTCTGACGGGCCAGGTGAGGCTGCTTCAACCAGACTATAATCAGTCTGACTGGGGCCAGATGAGGCTGCTTCAACCAGACTCTAATCAGTCTGACTGGGGCCAGGTGAGGCTGCTTCAACCAGACTCTAATCAGTCTGACTGGGGTCAGGTGAGGCCACTTCATCCAGACTCTAATCAGTCTGACTGGGGCCAGGTGAGGCCGCTTCAACCAGACTCTAATCAGTCTGACTGGGGCCAGGTGAGGCTGCTTCATCCAGACTCTAATCAGTCTGACTGGGGCCAGGTGAGGCTGCTTCAACCAGACTCTAATCAGTCTGACTGGGGCCAGGTGAGGCTGCTTCAACCAGACTCTAATCAGTCTGACTGGGACCAGGTGAGGCTGCTTCAACCAGACTCTAATCAGTCTGACTGGGGCCAGGTGAGGCTGCTTCAACCAGACTCTAATCAGTCTGACTGGGGCCAGGTGAGGCTGCTTCAACCAGACTCTAATCAGTCTGACTGGGGTCAGGTGAGGCTGCTTCAACCAGACTCTAATCAGTCTGACTGGGGCCAGGTGAGGCTGCTTCAACCAGACTCTAATCAGTCTGACTGGGGCCAGGTGAGGCTGCTTCAATCAGACTCTAATCAGTCTGACTGGGGCCAGGTGAGGCTGCTTCAACCAGACTCTAATCAGTCTGACTGGGGCCAGGTGAGGCTGCTTCAACCAGACTCTAATCAGTCTGACTGGGGCCAGGTGAGGCTGCTTCAACCAGACTCTAATCAGTCTGACTGGGGCCAGGTGAGGCTGCTTCAACCAGACTCTAATCAGTCTGACTGGGGTCTGGTCTGGTCAGGGTCATCGTCTGTATATACTGATTTCTTTCTTAAGAATTTGTCCATGTTTTCTGTCTTTTCTTCTAAGTGGTCCCTTGTGTATAAAGTGAAAATGACGCTAGCAGTAGGCCTTCAATGAGGTCACAGGTGGCCAGATCGCTTAACACATTAGCAGCCTTTCAATTTTGTTCACTTAACATAGAAGCTTATTTGCATTTATTTTTATTTTTGTGGAATTTAATCATTTTCTACAACAAACCCAACTCATGGTGCAGTACGAGGTATAGCCTGTAAAGCTCCATATATATCTATATATAGATATATATGTCTATATCTATATAGCTATATATATATAAGATATACTATCTCCCACTTCCTCACATATGTTCTTCTTGCTGCTGGTTGAGCATCTATCCTGGTGCATGTTGGAGTATGTTTTGAGTGATTGCTTCTGCAGCGGCTCCCTCGCTGAGCTCTGGCCATAAAGCTGTTGATTTGAGAGATGTTGAATTGTTAAATTGTGTCCCTTTCTTCTCTTATATGGTTTGGACATGGTTAAAGCAATTATTTCACTATTACGTTATTTACCAGTCAAGGCAAGTTAGTGATTCATATTTTGATGCATATCAGTCATGGATGAGGATGCCTGCAGAGTTGGGCTTTGAACCCACAACCTTTCGACTGGGACATCATGATCACCAGACTATCCTAGCCCTGTAGTATCTAGCATTGTCTTAATGTAGTCTAAATTTGCTTCACATACTATACATAAAGTGGCCTTCCAAGCCATCGAACCGCTGGATTGTCCGTCACCTTACCTGACATTGTGAGGTCACGTGATCACCATACGTTAAGCCCCTCCTCTTCTTGCCGTGCAGTCCGGGACGTCCACAGTCTGCTCATACGCTCCGTGTGCCACGCCCACGGCGGGGTCTACAAGAGCGTCATCTCCAACAAGATCGGCAAGGCAACGTGCTACAGCCACCTCTACGTCACAGGTGAGATCAGCTAGTCTAGGCCACAGCTACCTCTACGTCACAGGTGAGATCAGCTAGTCTAGGCCACAGCTACCTCTACGTCACAGGTGAGATCAGCTAGTCTAGACTACAGCCACCTCTACGTCACAGGTGAGATCAGCTAGTCTAGGCCACAGCCACCTCTACGTCACAGGTGAGATCAGCTAGTCTAGGCCACAGCCACCTCTACGTCACAGGTGAGATCAGCTAGTCTAGGCCACAGCTACCTCTACGTCACAGGTGAGATCAGCTAGTCTAGGCTACAGCCACCTCTACATCACAGGTAACCTGTGACATTGTTGCTTCTGGTGGCTTGATAATATTTGTAAGTAAGATTTGGAATAAGATTATAATAACTTCCAAATAGTGACTTGTGACTGATTTGCTTCCAAAATACAAAATAGTTCTGCAGTTTGTAATCACTGTGCAACACCACACCCTGCAATCCAGGTGTTGAGTGTGTGTTGTTCTCTGGGTGTGAATCAGGACATGATGGTTTGTGCTCCTCAGACATGCTCCCCGACCCCCCCGACGGGGCTCCGGCGGTGGAGGCCATCACTGGGAAAACCATCACTCTCTCCTGGAAGAAGCCCAGGAGACTGGACCCCTCTATTGGTACACAAAACATAACGACAAAGTACTTCACACACACACGTCAAACACCTCTATTCAAATATCAATTCCAAATAAGGTTTAAAGATATTTGGTTTATTGATATTTGATTTAATGTCTGTCTACTTTTTGTAGTACTAATTTTAGTACAGACTCAAATATTTTGCACAGTACTAAACATTAAGTTTAGTACTGTGCAAGGTTAGATTTCATCGCACAAATTGCACTTCATAATAACATTGCACCTTAAGATAACATAAGATTTAATGATAGGAAAAATGAACTAAATGAACTAAATGTTTAGTATTAAAGCCGTTGTCCTGACCCTTCCAGAGGTGGACTCCCTGATGTATGCCATCCAGCAGCAGGCTCTGGGCTCCATCCAGTGGACCATCATAGCCTCCAGCCTGAAGGAGACGGCCTACACCATCAGCACCCTCTCCAAGGGGGTGCGCTACACCTTCAGGGTGCTCTCCATCACCTCCAAGGCCTTCAGCAAGCCCTCTCCTGCCACAGAGCCCCTGCAGCTTCTGGACAGAGGTACGACCCGTATGAACACAACACTAATGTACTCACAGAGTACATTAGAAAGCTTTCTCTTTTGGTTGTCTGGTTGCTGTACAGTTCGTTTGGACCATACTTAATAATGTTCACACTGATTGACAGGTCAATTACAAAGCTGTATGTTTATGGTAAATGTTTATGGTGAATAGTATGTTCATGGTAAGACTGTTTGGATTGAAAACGGTATGGTAAATTATATGTTTATGGTAATCAGTGTGTTTCTGATGATTTCTGGTAACAGTGCGTTTCCGGTACACGTTGTTGCTAAGGTTGCTAGTTAGTAGTGTGTTTCTGGTTAATGTTTCTGATCGATAGTTGGTTTTTGGTTAACAGCGTGTTTCTGGTACAGGTTGACGGTTAACAGCGTGTTTCTGGTACAGGTTGACGGTTAACAGCGTGTTTCTGGTAAATGTTGATGGTAAACTATGTTTCTGGTAAACCGCTATGGAAGACATTGAGGATAAACTGTGGATGCTTCCTCAGGTCCGTACCTGCAGGAGTGTCCGGTGATCAGGGACAAGCCGGATGTGGTGTTTGTGATGGAGAACCAGTCGGTCACCATCACCGTCACCCTCAACCACGTCAGCGCTGCCCTCACCTGGACCAGGTGAGGCTCTATTATATCTATCTATCCGTTTGTAATGACTAGATGTTGATTTAGTTTTTCATGAATTGATTGTTAATTTACCCAGCTGTTCATTCTGTTCCTTCATCCAAAGGATTTCATTCAATAATGTGTGTTGTTTCATAATCATGAATGAACTCAATCAATCATCCTTTTCCTGGATGTGTTTGTTTGTTAATTCCCTTATTGATTATGAACTATGAACCTTCACCTACACTACAACTTTACTACTGCAGCCATTGGCTGCATTCAAATATATCTGAACAAGAACTGTTGTAAAGATCAGCCATCCACAAGGCAATACGTCCAGCACATCTTCTCTATAAAGCATATCTTTTTTTGATTGTGGTCCCACTTTGACCCCCGACCCTGGCAACCTTCCAGTTCCCAAGCCAAGTCCCTACTGGCTGAGCTATCCTGCCCCCCCCTATATATGAAATATAAAGTATATGCTGTATGATGTATTATCTCTGATGTGTGTCTATGACCCATCAGGAAGGACGTGGTGCTGTCCAGTAAGCCGGGTCTGTATGAGATGACGATGCCCGACGACGACCAGCACACCCTGAGGCTGCTGAAGGTCAGGGGCTCTGAGGTCGGCCCCATGACCTGCGTGGCCTCCAACAAGCACGGAAACGACACCTGCTCCTTCGCTCTGGAGCTGGCAGGTGAGCCGCTAGCGACCATACCCACGTTAGCGATGGCATGTGTGTGTTTTTGCAGCAAGTACAATGGAACGCTTCCTCCCCATTCCCTCCCGCAGTATGACTTTCTAAAACACAATTCTATACAAATACTTACACAATAAAAATGACAATAAAAATAACAATAAAGTGACTGATGGATGATATATGTGTTATATTGTGCAAAAAAACTGTAAAAGGCCTATTGGTCTTGATGTTAAATTCCAACAGGAACCTCAAGGCAGTGATCATTAAACCATAGAACATGTGGTTCTTCATGTGGTTCTTCTTCCTCTGTGTAGCTGCTCCCACCTTTGAGACCATCATGGAGGACCTCGACGTCAGCGTGGGGGAGACACCCCGGTTTGCCGTGGTGGTGGAAGGGAGACCGGTCCCAGACATCCTCTGGTTCAAGGTTCTACTCTTTACCGTCTCTCTTCTACTGTCTCTCCTCTACTGTCTACTGTCTCACAGTCCTCCTTACGGTCCAATATGTCCTGAGGTAACCCCTCATGTTTAATACAATGACAGCACACTCTTCTAGTTAAGACTAGAGCTAAATAAGTAATAATGTAATATTAATATATTACTATTGTGTAATACACATTTAGAGTGATGTATAGTGTAGTATATGTAATTACATATATGGTATATGGTTATAGATTCTTTAATGGTATGATAGATATATAATAGATGGATACCTTGGTTACTGATATATATTAATTGTATTAAAAGTTATTTACTATGTGCATTTAATATAATTAGAGCTAATACAATGTGTTAAAAATTTACAAATCAAATTATAATTCATATATTAAATATAATTCATACAATTAAACAATTATACGTTTACCTAATGTAATGCAGAAGTTTAACGAATACAATTTATACAACATTTTTACAAACTTTAGTATAAATGAGTATAAATTAAATTAAAATGTTATAAATGAAAGTTACCTCAACTGTTTCAGAATGACGTCCTGCTGGCAGAGAGCAGCCATTACACGTTTGTGTACGACGACAACGAGTGTTCTCTGGTGATCCTGAACACTCGTGCGGAGGACTCGGGGGTCTACACCTGCACCGCCAGGAACCTCGCCGGCTCCGTCACCTGCAAGGCCGAACTCACCGTGCACGCAGGTAGAGAACACCTGTGTGTGTGTGTGTGTGTTAAGTGTGTGTGTGTGTGTGTGTGTTAGTGTGTGTGTGTGTGTGTGTGTGTGTGTGTGTGTGGTGTGTGCGTGCGTGCGTGTGTGTGTGTGTGTGTGTTAAGTGTGTGTGTGTGTGTGTGTTAAGTGTGTGTGTGTTAAGTGTGTGTGTGTGTGTGTTAAGTGTGTGTGTGTTAAGTGTGTGTGTTAAGTGTGTGTGTGTGTGTGTGTGTGTTAAGTGTGTGTGTGTGTGTGTGTGTGTGTGTGTGTGTGTGTGTGTGTGTGTGTGTGTGTTAAGTGTGTGTGTGTGTGTGTGTGTGTGTGTGTGTGTGTGTGTGTGTGTGTGTTAAGTGTGTGTGTGTGTGTGTGTTAGTGTGTGTGTGTGTGTTAGGTGTGTGTGTGTGTGTGTGTTAGTGTGTGTTAAGTGTGTGTGTGTGTGTGTGTGTGTGTGTGTTAAGTGTGTGTTAAGTGTGTGTTAAGTGTGTGTGTGTGTGTGTGTGTGTGTGTGTGTGTGTGTGTGTGTGTGTGTGTGTGTGTGTGTGTTAGTGTGTGTTAGTGTGTGTGTGTGTGTGTAAGTGTGTGTGTGTGTGTGTGTTAAGTGTGTGTGTGTGTGTTGTGTGTGTGTGTGTGTGTGTGTGTGTGTGTGTGTGTGTGTGTGTGTGTGTGTGTGTGTGTGTGTGTGTGTGTGTGTGTGTGTGTTAAGTGTGTGTGTGTGTGTGTTAAGTGTGTGTGTGTGTGTTAAGTGTGTGTGTTAAGTGTGTGTTAAGTGTGTGTTAGTGTGTGTGTGTGTGTGTGTGTGTGTGTGTGTGTGTGTGTGTGTGTTAAGTGTGTGTGTGTGTGTGTGTGTGTGTGTGTGTGTGTGTGTGTTAGTGTGTGTGTGTGTGTGTGTGTGTGTGTGTGTTAGTGTGTGTGTGTGTGTGTGTGTGTTGTGTGTGTGTGTGTGTGTGTGTGTGTTAAGTGTGTGTTAAGTGTGTGTTAAGTGTGTGTGTGTGTGTGTGTGTTAGTGTGTGTGTGTGTGTGTGTGTGTGTGTGTGTGTGTGGTGTGTGTGTGTGTGTGTGTGTGTGTGTGTGTGTGTGTGTGTGTGTGTGTGTGTGTGTTAAGTGTGTGTGTGTGTGTGTGTGTGTGTGTGTGTTAAGTGTGTGTTAAGTGTGTGTTAAGTGTGTGTTGTGTTTTACTTACATAGTGCAGCACCTTTTTCCAATGATAGTTAATTTGACAGAAGAGTGAATCCCGTTAGCATACTGTACATTATTGAACAAGTCAGAATTGCTACAAAAAAAGGCTAATAAAAAAACTGTTAGTTTACTGTTCAATTTACTCGATTTTGCAAGAATTGCAAACAATGGCTGTTTTATATTATTATATTATACAGCTAAAAGGAAAGAGCAGCCCATGGAAGACGAACAGACCATCATGAGAAAGATGCGCAGAATAACCGACTCCTACGAAATCCACAAGGAAATCGGAAGGTAAGTTTGACTTAAATTTTCTCAAAAATTAAGAAGGATTTTTTTACAAATTGAAATGAATCCATCCATCTACAGTATCCTTTATCTTTTTCTGTAAAATCGTGCATTATATTAATTTGGTAGGGACTTAAGCTAAAGACGAGACCCGCTATGTGAAGCTAAAGCCGTAGCGGGATGTAGCTAAGCCAACAGACAGGTGACCTGATGTCTCTCTGCCAGAGGGGCCTTCTCCTATGTGAAGCGCGTGGTCCTGAAGCTGGGCAAGGCCGAGTACGCTGCCAAGTTCATCTCGGCGCGGGCCAAACGGAAGGCGTCGGCGCTGATGGAGATGAACCTGCTGGCCAGACTGGACCACCAGAGGATCCTCTACTTCCACGACGCCTTTGAGAAGAAGAACGCCGTCATTATCGTCACTGAGATGTATCCCCCCCACCCCCACCTTCCCACATGTGGGAAACAGCTGTCGCCTGGAAATTATGTAGTAGCTGGAACTGTAGCTACAACTCAGCGGCCACTAGAGGTTCTAATGGTACCATTTATTTAGTGCAAATTTTGTCAGATTAGATTATATCGGCATAGACTAGATTAGAATTAGATCAGAGTAGATTTTATGATATTCGATTGGATTTAATTACATTTTAATCAAGTGGTGACGCGGATAGATTTGAGATATTATGTATAGATTTTGTATTAGTATATTTTAGTTAATATGAATTACATTGTATTTATGTAATTATACGCAATACATGGGTAAGATCAATGAGGGTCATAACTGATTCCTTAATCAATGGAACTAAAGATGTCACGAGGAGATGCTCGACAGATTCGCCAAGAAATCCTCCATCATGGAGTCAGACGTGAGTGGCTTTGTGTGACTCCCGATGAAACATAAGCTCATGTAAAATAAAGCTTTACGGTTCCACTTCACTTACTGATGTGTTCTGGGCTCCAGGTGCGCTCCTGTATGAGACAGCTGCTGGAGGGAGTGGACTATCTTCACCACCAGAACATCATCCACCTGGACATTAAGGTACCACACATATGGGCCTTATTCACGCTGTTGTCATCTTGGTTCCATCTTGGTTCCATCTTGGTTCCATCTTGGTTGTAGGCGCTTGCTGGGTTGGATTCCACATTCAGTTCCACCACCCAGCTTTCGTTTAGAACCAAGATGGCAGCTAGGTGAAATATGCCTATATTTCTCCTAGTCTAGATCTGGTATTTTAACTGATGTTGATGTCTGCTCTTCAATCTCCCAATCTCTTTACAACCAAATGTGATACAAAAACAGATTATAAAGGTTAATTATTATTCAAACCTGCACAGTGTAACATTCACTCTATATTTCACTGTATGATGTCATATATTCTAAGCATTTATACTATATCAATTAATATTTAGTAATAAACATGTTTCATTAGGGGTGGAGGGTACAATGAAGCAGCTCTTTCTTGTCAAATAGCTAATATTAATGTTCATGTTTTAGTCTTGTATCACATGGTTGTCATGGTGAGGCACCGTCTCCATTTCAATACATGAGTTTGTTTGTTCTGTTTGTCCCGTAGCCTGACAACATCCTCATGGGAGATGCTCAGGGTGATCAGATCCGACTCTGTGACTTCGGCAATGCGCTGGAGTTGACGCCAGACGAGGCCCAGTACTGCAAGTACGGCACGCCAGAGTTCGTAGCCCCGGAAATCGTCAACCAGTCTCCTGTGTCCAAGGCTACCGACATCTGGTACGGCTCTTAAGTTTCCCCCCGATAATCAAATTGAGTAAGTGTTTCAACTTGCCAAGACATGGCACTTAAGACTCTTCCTCTCTATTTCATTTTTCAGGCCCATTGGAGTCATTGCATATTTGTGGTAAGTACATTTATTTTCAATTCGTCAATCAGAAGCGTTATCAGTAGTGAGTGGAGCTGATGTGAGTGTATCAGTAGTGAGTGGAGCTGATATGAGTGTATCAGTAGTGAGTGGAGCTGATGTGAGTGTATCAGTAGTGAGTGGAGCTGATATGAGTGTATCAGTAGTGAGTGGAGCTGATGTGAGTGTATCAGTAGTGAGTGGAGCTGATGCGAGTGTATCAGTAGTGAGTGGAGCTGATGTGAGTGTATCAGTAGTGAGTGGAGCTGATGTGAGTGAATGAGTGGAGCTGATGTGAGTGTATCAGTAGTGAGTGGAGCTGATGTGAGTGTATCAGTAGTGAGTGGAGCTGATGTGAGTGTATCAGTAGTGAGTGGAGCTGATGTGAGTGTATCAGTAGTGAGTGGAGCTGATGCGAGTGTATCAGTAGTGAGTGGAGCTGATGTGAGTGTATGTGCTTTCAGCCTGACGGGAGTGTCTCCGTTTGCTGGGGAGAACGACCGCAGCTCAGTGCTCAACATCAGGAACTATAATGTGGCCTTTGAGGAAAACATGTTTTCTGAGGCCAAGGAAGCCAAGGGCTTCATCATTAAGCTGCTTGTAGCAGACCGGCTGTGAGTACAAATAGTCTAACTTGACTTTAGAAATACGGTTTAACAAAAGTTACTGGAGAAGCTTCTCCATTCCATGTCAACTAATGTACACCTTGTAAGTCGCTTTGGATAAAAGCGTCTGCCAAATGCCCTAAATGTAAATGTAAATGTAAATGTAAATGTTTAACTAGAGGGAACCTTGGTAGAGTGCATAGCGCCGCCTGAGTCCTGATTCAGATCAGTGCTAAAATCGAATCAACTGTTCCTAACCAAGTGCTGTCAAATTCCGTACATAACCTTTTGAGTTATCTTGCTAACAGACAAAATATGTATTCTACAGATGCATATCAAAAGCAACTTGAATATATTGTTTTGCGTATGTGTCATTCATGAACTGTGTTAGTTATGAACTGTGTGGCAGAGTGCGGACATTAAGACTCCAACCTTGAATCTTTCAGTTGGGAGTCACACCCTAACCACTAGCCTATCCTGTCCCCCATGCAATAAATCCTACAAATAAGCATACATCTGTTTACATTTGCTTCTTGTAGGAGGCCTGATACTCAGGACTGTCTCAGACACCCCTGGTTTAAGGTGAGGTAACAGAGAGTGAACTTAAAGGTCGCATTGGAAGTTTCACAGTGTTGTTTCATTACTTATTGTTATTGTTGTTGGTGTATAGACACTTAGCAAGGGAAAGGCTGTGAGCACTGAGTCCCTGAAGAAGTTTGTATCTCGAAGAAAGTGGCAGGTATGATGCTGTGTTATATTTTTCTTTTACATTGTCTTCAATAATATGCATATAATAATATGTACATTTTTAGATTGTCCAAATTCTAACGATGTCAAGTGTATTTATTTTTAGCGATCGCTAATCAGCTACAAATCCAAAATGGTCATGAGGTCCATTCCGGAGTTGTTGAATGACTCCACCAGTCATATCTCCATAGCAGTTCCCAGGAACCTCAAGGAGGGCTCCCCATTGCCATCCTCATCATCTGACTCCGACGAAGACATCCATGAGCTGCCCTTTATTCCGATGCCACTCCACATGGAGTTCTCTGGCTCCAGGATGTCCCTCAATGACATCCAGGGAAATGATCAGGAAAACGGGAATCAGAACGGTTCTATGGACTGGTCTTCCAGCACAGCCCAAGAGCAGCCCATGGAATTGGAACCCAGCATTGTGGATAAAGACCGCCTTGAAGTCTCTACCAGCAGCAAGGGTTGCCCACGCAAGAGGTCCAAGCAGGAGAACGACAAGAGCTCCTCGGATGATGAGCCGTCGGCCGATTTGCCTCAGCGTTCAGAGTTGTCCAGGAGACCCCTGCGCCGGGGCTCCAGCATGGAGTCAGACAAACCAGAGGCCGGACGGAGACGAGGGGAGCTCAGGCGGGGCGGCTCGGCCGACAGTGCCCTGTTGCTACGCATCACGCCTGAGGAAGGACAAGCCGGGGAAACCCTGCCAGCAGAGGGAAGGAGAGTCCTCAAGAAGGCTGTGTCGATGGAGCTGCCGAGGAGAAGCGCAAGCCCGGGGGGAGCTAACATGAGCCAGGAGGACTACGCTCTGAAGCTGGAGCTCATGAGGCAGCGTCTGCTCCGCGGGGGGTCAGTGGACAAGAAGCTGAGCGGGCTGCGGGGCCCTCTGTTTGAAACCATGGAAACCTCAGAGGTTTTCTCTCGTGCCCCTCGCTTGGGGCCGCCTCCCTTGATCAGGGCAGCGTCCAGCGAATGCTCCCCAGGAGAGGAAGCCCCTAAACCCAAACTTCTCCGCAAAAGTGCTTCATTTAGTCAGGGTGACTCCGAGCCCATACCTCTGCACCGCCGCTCTGGGGCGCCGTTGGAGATCCCCTTGGCCCAGGTAGAGCAGAGGAAACTCAAGGAGGCAATATCAATGTCCTCTCTCACTGAGCAGGTGAAGCTGGATTCCCGTCCAGTAACGCCTAGAAATCCTTCACCGAGGCCACAAACTCCAGAGTCTGTTGTGCAGGAGAGTCCTACGCAAATGGAGAGCGGGGAGCCCTTGACGGAGAAAGATGCAAAACCAGAGGAGGCTATGAGTGACAAGATGGACGGTTTGACAACAGATAGTAATTTTGACGAGAGATCAAGCACGAGTGGATTTTCCGAGAGGGACATGAGCATATCAGAAGAGCAGATGATGGATACAGAGGACACAGGCCAGCGGGAAGCTACACCTCCGCCTCCCATTGCTCACAGCTCTATGATAGAAGAGGAAATGGAAGAAGAAAAAGCAGAGATAATGGAGGAAGCGGAGAAGAAGACTGTCAGTGTTCCTGAGGAGAAGGACAAAGGTAATGAAGAAATGGAAGAAGAAGAAGAAAATGAAATGAATATGTCCGGTAAATCTTCTGATATGGTCATCACCACAAACTCATGTGTCATGGTGACACCTACACAAGACTTTTCAAGGGTTCCCGAAAGTGTTGTTTCCCCAAATCCAACACCTTCATCTCCTGTTGTTGTTGTTCTTCCAGACGGAAGGAGGTCAGCATACGCTAGCATAATGCAGACCATCATGGTACCCGCACTTCAACCTGAAAATGTACCATCTTCATTAAGCCCCTCTACTCCAATAGCTGCTCAAGGGTTATCAACATTCCCAACATCAACCCAAACTACTCAGTCACCTGCTGCCACTACCCTCCCCGCTCCTGTGTCTCCTCCGTCACCTGTACCTACACCATCACAACCACCTACCCATGCTGAAATACCCTCTGCCTTCCCCAAGCACTCAAAGCCAATCATTGTTTCATCCACTGAACACCCTGCAGTCTTCTCGCGAGTTGCATCGCCCGAACTGATCGCCAAAGAACCAAGCCCACCACGGGATGTCACACAAGCTCTTACTCAACAACCGAGTGCCGGACATGACTTCCAGGACATAACATCTGAAGAAGTCTTCGAAGCCCGCTTCAAAAAGCGAGAGTCGTCCCTGACGAGGAGCTTTAAATTTCTGTCTCGATCAAAGAACGATGACAAACAACAAGTGGCATCCCCAGATGCCACTGAGATGGGCGAGGACATATACCGCCCTGGGCCGATCGGTGCACCTTTGGAATTGACACCCAGGAGACTTGAGGAAAAGTCCAGGTCGGTCCTGGACCTCCGAGAAGCTCAGAAGGACCAGGGCTTCATGAAGAGGCTCTCTATGCGTCTGAGGAGAACACCTTCAGCTGAACGCAAGGAAGAAATGGCCAAAGAAGAAGAACAAGCTGCTTCAAAACGTCGACTGTCATGGACTCTTGGACGCAAAGGTTCCCAGGAGAAGAAGGAGGTGGAGATGGTGCGGATGGATGGTGCAGCTGGAGATGTGCAGCCCGGAGAAGATGACAAGGAGGTGAAGAAACCCAACGAGTCTCCCGTCTTGGCCATGCGCAGGAAGATTGAATCGACGGTGGCCGGCATCTCCACCAGAATACGCAGCTTCTCCGAGGAACGGAAGGTGTCGGATGAGAAGGAGCAAAAACGCACGCCAATCTTTTCAATGCTTCGCCGTGCAACCTCAGAAAATCGCGGTGTCAAGAGTGTGGTTGTGCCTTCTAACCAGCTGGCAGCTCAGACCAGTAACGGAGCCTCCACCGAGTCCCTGGACTCCATGTCCAGCCTTAGGTCGGAAACGTCCAAGGGTATGATGGAACCATGTTCTCAACATCTTCTCAACTTTCCTTTTAAATTTGTATTTTGTAGTCATAAGCTCACCAAAATTGTCTTTACTTTATGTGGGACTCAAATGTGTTTCAGGTGGAGAGGTGGAGCGAAGATCGCGCTGGGATCGCTGGGGCCTGACCAGAGGCAAGCGGGACAAGACAATTTCACAGCCTGACATTCCCACCGCCATCGCCAGAGACAGCAGTGGTCTCCGCTCACGCCAGTACTCCAAGCTGGCCTCTGGTATGCGAGTGCTACTACAACTATATTGAATGAATAATGTGATGGCACCTTAAATAATTTAAATTTGATATGCTATATGCAATCTGCTCTACTCAATCTTAACATAGTTGACACTATGGTTTCAAGATTTTTTGATTATTTTTCTTTGTGTGGTATTTTTGCAGTGCTGGTTGTAACGGGTCCTAACATTACCGTTTACCATCGACATGCAATGACTCTCTGAGGTGCTTTATGTCCTGTGTGTCGGCTAGACTTTGCTCCAGTGTTCCACATCAAGCTGAGAGACCATGTCCTCCTGGAGGGAGACCCCGTAACCCTGAGCTGCCTGCCTGCCGGAAGCCCCCACCCCCACATCGCCTGGGTCAAAGGTGATCACCACTTCTTGGTTTTGTTTTTGTAAATGTGTAATGCAATTATTACAGTTATTTATTTATTTTACCATTTTGTTCTTTATTATCCAAATCCAAATGCCAACAATATACGATAAGATTCTATAACAATTCTATAACAAAACTAAAGTGTAAGATCCTTATGTTTAGTTCTTTGTTTATTATTATTATTATTATTATTATTCTTATTATTATTATCCCAGATTATGATCCGTTATCCACAATGACAGTTAAAAACTAAAGTTTCCCTGATATTCATGGGATATTAACTCTGATATGTCTCCCAGACAAGAGGCCCCTGGAGATGGACACCAGGATGAACCTCATCTCCTGCCCTGATGGCCGGCAGCTCCTCATGATCATGCAGACCACCAAGAAGGACGCGGGGCTGTACGAGTGCCTAGCCACCAACCCTCTGGGCGTGGTGTCCAGCTCCTGCTCCATCTCTCTGGCCCGTAAGACACCTTCATTCCATCTTGGAAAACCGTCTTTATTTTAAGTGGTGTTACAGATAACATTTTTTTCTTACTGGCGTCTTTCTAAATAGATTGTTTGTGTGTTAGTTAGATATTGTTCTACTGTTTGCCAACTTATTGTACTTTTACCTGAACTTATTGTACTTTTAGCTCATTATACTTTTACCAGAATTAAATGTACTTTTACCAGAATTAAATGTACTTTTACCTGACCTTATTGTACTTTTCCCTGAGCACTGGCTCAGTTCTTGGAGACTTGTTTAGGAATGAAATGCACTTTTGACTTCTTGTGACGAGTTGATAGATAGATAGATTGATAGATAGATAGAGATATATTTTTTAAATACTTAAAATTGTAATTTTTATATTTGTTTTACAAAACTTATCACATTCAAAACGAATTCTCCGCCCATACGTACTACCACATTACCACACCTTGATCACCTGTCTGTCACAGGGCTTCCCAACCGCCCTGGGACGCCCGAGGTCCCCCAGAAATACAAGGACACAGCCCTGGTGGTGTGGAGGCCCTCGGACAACCTGGCCCCATGCACCTACTCGTTGGAGAGGAAGGCTGAGGGTGAGACCAGCCTCCAGTAGTAGTTTACCATCAATAGTATGTGTGCATAGAAGTTGTATCATGTTTTATGCCTCGGTTTTTTTGGTTTAAGGGAGTTAAATGTTACCACGTAAACAAAGGGACATACACAGTCAAGTTTGTTTTTTCTCATCTTCACTATCCCTCTCTTCTCTCTCCTCCTGTCTTCTATTCTCTCTCCCTCTCCTGTTATACATCCCTCTCTATTCCTCTTCTCTCCTCTGCTCCTCCTCCCCACTCCTCCTCTTCCTCTTCACTCCTCCCCTCCCCACCCCTCTCTCCTCCTCCTCCTCCTCCTTCTCCCCCCCCCCCCCCATTCACTCCCCCCTCCTGCTCCTCCTCCCGCTCCTCCAGGAGAAAGCTTTTGGCTCATCGTGGCTACCGGGGTGGCCGACTGCTACTACAATGTGGTGGACCTGCCAGCAGGGGTCTCCTTCTGTTTCCGGGTGGCCTGTGTGAACAAGGCGGGCCAAGGGCCCTACAGCAACCTTTCTGAGTCAGTGTGTCTGGACTCAGGTACGTAGGACGCCTTGTTTCAATACATCATTCATCAATCACACTCTACAGAGGGTATTCATCTTATTTCAAAACATCGTCAATCACACTTTATTTCTCTAAAGTGATTGTAGTTCTAACTGCGATCAATAGGAGCTTAGGGGAACAACACAACTAGAAATTCAATGAGCTTTAAATAACAATAAACTAAATATGATAGATTTTTTTGAGATGTCGATTCAAACACAAAACGTATCACACACTTACACATAAACACACGCTAAAGAAATTTTTGTAAAGTTAAATAATGACAGATTGTGAGGCTGACAGACTTTATGCTTATGTTACTCAACTCTCATACTTTATTGATGAATGATGACGATTAGGATGATCATACTTTGTGTCTTAAATGCTGTGAGGTGTTAATAAGTTGCATAGGCAACATGATCTGTTGTCAATCAGTAAATCCCTGGTATCAGATGTGTCCAGTTTGTCATATGTCTCTCTCTATGTGTTCAGAACCAGCCAAGACCAGCAGCACGCCCGCGGTGGTCAAAACGGCACCTCCCGTGGTGATGACATCATCCATGATCGTGACGTCCATCAAGCCGGCTCAGAGCAAACCCCCCACCCCCACCCCCGTCAAACCCACCACCCCCACCCCCGCTAAACCCCCCACCTCCACCCCTGTCAAACCCCCCATCCCCACCCCCGCTAAACCCCCCACCCCCGCCAAACCACCCACCGCTACCCCCGCTAAACCACCCACCCCCGCCCCCGCTAAACCCCCAACCCCCACCCCGGCCAAACCACCCACCCCCGCCGTCACCGTGTCAACCCCCACCGCCGTCGTGGTGGGGGCCACGGTGGTGTCCCCCGTGCCCAGCGCCACCTCCGGCCAAACCCCGGTCCCCGGTTCGACTCCTGCTCCTCCTGCTCCTCCCGCGGCCCCTCAGCCTGTCCCCGCGGCCCCAGCGTCCAACGGTGCTGTGGTCCGGCCCGGTCCCCCGGCCAAGGCCAAGACCACCCTCAACATCAACGTGGGTAAGCCCCAGGCCAAGCTGGCCACGCCCCCCGCAGTGCTGCCTAAACCCAGGAGCCCCATCCACATGGCCAAACCTCCGCCCCCCACCAACACTACCCCCACCCCCGCCCCCACCATCGGGAAGCCAATCTCCTCGGTGCCGATGTACCGCAGCGCTCCCCCAACCCCTCCTGTCGTCACCGTCACCCCCACCCCCACCCCCACCCCCACCACCTCCACCACAATCACCCCCACCCCCACCCCCACCCCCACCACCTCCATCACAATCACCACCACCGCCGCCCCAGCCGTCTCCCCCCCCGTGGTGCTGGTGTCCCAAGTGGGACCCCAGGGAGGAGACCTCCGCGGGGTCCCATCCGGCAGGCTCACCCCCTCTGGACGGGCCACCCCATCGGGACGCAGGACGCCCCTGGGGCGCCCCGGAGAGGGGTCCCTTCGCCAGGGGGTACCCCAGAAACCCTACACCTTCATGGACGAGAAGGCCAGGTATGGAGGCATGGATGGACGAGTTTAGTTTAGTTCAACGTTTCTTCACAAATGTAATGAAATATTCCTTTAAAAAAAAATATTTTGGATGCTTTGATGTACTGCCTCTACACTGTGTTTGTACTAAATCAAATACAAATATATGGATACCTGCAAAATAAACGCATGAAACTAAAAAATAATACAAAAATACAAAGAAGCAATTCAAAATAGTACGTTTAACTGATAAACTGCTACTACATTGTATTTGTATGAAAATCAAATGAAACCTCTTCCCACACACAGGGGCCGCTTCGGCGTGATCCGGGAGTGCCGGGAGAACGCCACGGGGAACCTCTTCATGGCCAAGATCGTGCCGTACGAGGCAGACACCAAGCAGACGGTGCTGCAGGAGTACGACATCCTCAAGTCCCTTCACCACGAGAAGGTGATGGCGCTCCACGAGGCCTACGTCACACCCCGGTACCTGGTCCTCATCGCCGAGTGCTGCAGCGGCAAGGAGCTGCTCTACAGCCTCATCGACAGGTAGGCCTTCAAGTAGCACACTACAAAACTAGGCCAAAACATGACCAGTTTACAACGGAGTCATTTAGCAGAGGCTTTTAGACCATAGGACTTAGAGTTACTATGGGTTTTGAACCCAGAGGGTTGTCACTCTATCCACAGTCTACCCGTAGACAGGATGCCTAACCTCAATGTGGTGCCTCACATGGCAGTCTCAACATTTGAGCTGTTTTTGTATACTTTCCCAGCTTGGCTTTTATCACAATCAGCATCTAAATCTAAATGTGGAGGATTGAATCCTCTTTATTGGTCACATACATGTACACACACTGTGGAATTAGATTCTCTGCATCTAACCCATCCTAGTATGAGGAGCAGTGGGTATCAGTTATTGGATATACAGCTGCCCCGGGAGCAGGGTAGGGGTCTGGTGCTTTGCTCAAGGGCACCTGGGCAGTGCCCGGGTCGAGGATTTGAACCGACGACCTTCCGGTTCCCAAGCCGAGTCCCAACAGACTGAGCTATCCTGCCTCCCAGCAATCAGTTTTATTGCCATTTAAGTGTTCACATTCAAGGACTGTATTTTGTATGTTTTGGTATGCGAGTGGGTATCCAAGTACTGTAAATGGGTATTAAATGAAATACCCCTCCTAAACACATGGTGTTACTACCACCATGAGACTAATACTTGGCCTCTTGTTTTCCAGTACCTAACCCTTTGTTAAATATGGTCTAGTTAGGGTGTTTAACCATGTTGCTGCAAGAGCGATTCCCGCTGAACTGTGAAGGTTAAAAATCAACACTGTGTAGACGGGCCACTCTAGAAAAGCACTTTTTAGAATCCCCTTCATCCACTCGCAAAAACAAACAAGTCATTTTTTTTCAGTAGAATATCTCCGACAGGAAACCCGATAGAAACAAGGCGTCACTCCACCCCTTTGGGCCAGGCTCTGAGCCGTTTCTCCCCTCTCAGAAGTTGTGCTTCAACAGAGTCAGACTGATCCCAGGTTCACCTGGAGACTAGAAGTCCCTTCAGATAAATCCTCTGTGTTGTGGTGGGGCAGGTTCCGCTATTCGGAGGACGACGTGGTGGCTTACATCATCCAGATCCTGCAGGGGCTGGACTACCTGCACACACGCCGCATCCTGCACCTGGATATCAAGCCCGAGAACGTCATCGTCACCTACATGAACGTCATCAAGATCATCGACTTTGGCAGCGCCCAGAGCTTCAACCCTCTGTTCCTCAAGCAGTTCAGCCCCCCCATCGGCACGCTGGAGTACATGTGTAAGGTTACCTCCGGAATGACCGATGGAGTCCTCACTTAGCTGTTGTTGTTGATGGTGTTAGCTGATAATAAGCCGTTCGATACAAGAGTGGGCTCAACATTTTGGCAAGCTTGGCTTTTATCACAATCAGAATCTAAATCTAAATCTGGAGCATTGAATCCTATTTATTGGTCACATACATGTAAACTATAATGTGTTTCTCTGCATTTAACCCATCCTAGTATGAGGAGCAGTGGGTATCAGCTGTTGTATAAACAGGGGAGCAGTGGAGGGGTCTGGTGCCTTGCTCAAGGGCACTGAGGCAGTGCTCAGGTGTTTCGGGGACTTCAACCGGCGACCTTCCCAACAGTCCCAACAGTCCCAACAGACTGAGCTATCCTGCCTCCCAACAATCAGTTTTATTGCCATTTAAGTGTTGACATACAAGGACTGTATTTTGTATGTTTTAGTATGCGAGTGGGTATCCAAGTACAAAATACACAAATCCAAAACACAACTGTAAATGGGTATTAAATGAAATACCCCTCTTCTCAGCACCTAACCCTTTGTCGATTAAATATACGGCTATACGTGTCCTTAAAGGAACCGTGTGTGTTAGAGAACCAAATGCAGCTACGAAGTCATTGGTTTATACGTATGTTCTATACAGTCACTAGGAAACCAGTTACAACCTATTGCCTCGTTCAAATGACAAATAGACTGCTTCTCTCATTCTAGGGAGTGTATTCTCTTCCCTTTAGCGCAGGGTTAGATAACACACTACAGTGTTCCCATTGTAGTGCAGCTTTTCCTCGTCTCTATCAAACTGACTTATTCTACAACACGTGTCTCTCTCTTAAAGGGACAGTCCATTAAATCAAACAAATTAAAGGGTTACGATTGTTTAGCCTGGACCTCATTTTTGTCCTCATTTTGGGTCTAAGTGACTGATATGGACATCAATATTGGGGCTGTCGCATTGCACATGTTTCACGGCTGATGTTCTCGCTTCACACTGGACCAAACTCAGAGATGGTCCACATGTGTCACTTAGAGCAGAAAGGATGGGGAAACAGGGTCCAGGTTGAAACATCCTAAAGTTATCCTCTAAGTATGACTGTTTAAATAGGATACAAACATTAGAAAAAGTACTATACAATAATTATATCCTCAAACAGAAATTATCAAGTATTCATTTGTTTCCATAGAGCAAGTGACTTGGGACTCCCTAAAGAATAAATATTAAGTTGCTTTCCGTGTGTTTATATTTTATTTGTTAAATCTTTTTTTATCCGAAGGGGATAATTTAATAAGTGCATACATTCAATACACCCGTGGCTCGGCACAACAACAACAAACTATAAATATATATAATCATAATGAAACCCAGGGAGTATAGAACTCCAACACGTGTCAGTTGGTTCCTGAAAATGTGGGTTTGTGTTCTTACTCTCCCTCTCTCCCTCCCTCTCTCCCTCCCTCTCCCTCCCTCTCCTTCCCTCTATCTCTCTCTCTCTCTCTCTCTCTCTCTCTCTCTCTCTCTCTCTCTCTCTCTCTCTCTCTCTCTCTCTCTCTCCCCCCCCTCTCTCTCTCTCTCTCTCTCTCTCTCTCTCTCTCTCTCTCTCTCTCTCTCTCTGTCTCTCTCTCTCTCTCTCTCTCTCTCTCCCCCCCCCCTCTCTCTCTCTCTCTCTCTCTCTCTCTCTCTCTCTCTCTCTCTCTCTCTCTCTCTCTCTCTCTCTCTCTCTCTCTCTCTCTCTCTCTCTCTCTCTCTCTCTCACACTCTCCCTCTCTCTCTCTCTCCCTCCCTCCCTCCCCCCTCCAGCTCCAGAGATGGTGAAGGGTGATGTGGTTGGTCCTCCAGCAGACATGTGGAGTGTGGGGGTGCTGACTTTCATCATGTGAGTTCTGGATGTCTCCACCCCCATCACATATCTGTAAATAGCAGCCTCTTGCCATGTTTATTTTATTTTAGGAGGTTTAAAGGAGTATTCAGCTTGTGTTAGTGTTTGGAAAGCCAATGTTTTTCATGCTTTAGAGTTTAACAGATGCAACTCCATGTGGTTTCCCTGTGCATATATTTCATTTCTGAAATGGAATAATTACAACCAATGTGTTGTCATTACTGAGAAGGAGCCCAAACATAATACTAAAATGTGTTATTCTAGTGCCTTGATTCTTTCATAAACCTTACTGTAATTCACACATGGTGACACACTGTGGTTTGTTCTAGGTTGAGCGGAAGGTCACCTTTCATGGAGAATGACCCCCAGGAGACGGAGAACAGGATCCAGGCCGCCAAGTTTGACCTCTCCAAACTCTACCAGAATGTGTCCCAAAGTGCCTCTCTATTCCTCAAGAAGATTATCTGTAGCTACCCCTGGTGAGTAATAATCAAATAACCTTTTAATGTCTCTCATAAATATCACTAACCAGGAAGCAGCAACATCTCGACATTTGAACATCAACAAACAGATTAACGTAGAAGTGTTACAAGCTGTGTTTATGGTTTAAACACAGCTTGTTTAACCTGTGTTTAAACCTAGCTCAATGGTCCCATCTAGCTTGATTGGTAGAGCATGACAGGGTTAGGGGTTCCATTCCCACTGGCGGCCACATATGCTGACACATGTATGAGCTGAGAGCAGTATTGTAAAGAAACATTGGATAAAAGCATCCACCTTTCAAAACCTTGTAAACATCAGTGTCACCCCTGATAGTAGCGGCAGCAGTAGCTCAGTCTGTTGGGACTTGGCTTGGTAACCGGAAGGTTGCCGGTTCAAGTCCCCGAAAATCCTGGAGGTTCTGCCGAGGTGCCCTTGAGCAAGGCACCAGACCCCTACACTGCTCCCCAGGCGCTGGATATACAATAGCTGTGCTCTTCTCCTAATACTAGGATGGGTTAAATGCAGAGAAACACATGTCACTGTGTGTGTTTATGTATGTGACCAATAAAGAGGATTCAATCCTCCACAGATTTAGATTGTGATTGATGTCTGGTTAATGTTATGTTAAAGTACATGTGGTCATATCCCACCCAGGGCCCGTCCGTCCATCAAGGACTGCTACGGTAACTCCTGGCTGCAGGACGCCTACCTGATGCGCCTGCGCAGACAGACCCTGACCTTCACCACCACACGCCTCAAGGAGTTCCTGGCGGAGCAGCAGAGGCAGCGTGAGGTGGAGGCCACCAGGCACAAGGTGCTCCTGAGGTCCTACTCCTCGCCCGGAGGACCACCCAGCCCCAACGTACCGCCACCACCCAGCGCTACCACCGTGACCACCCTGTCACCTAGCCCTGTTACCTAGCCAGGTTCAAAGGCTCCTAGCCTAGCCTAGCCTAGCCTAGCAGGGAGGGTGGGGCTTAGCGTATTGTTCAGAGCAAAGGCAGGCTAGCACCTAGCTTGTTGAAGAGCAAAGTGTTGCAGGTACTGGTGTGGGTGGGTCCCAAAAACTTGCCCTGTGGATAAAGGGCACGCCGATACATACAAGGATGAAGAACTTGATGAAGAGCTAAGAAAAACTCACTTATTGGAGGGTTTTTTGTGGAAGGCAAAAGTGATTTGGGGGAGAAAAGGATGAACCAGGTTTAAGGAAAAGTGGTGGGAAGATACCGGTTAGATTGACAAAGTTTAATGAACGAATACTTTAATCTTCATCCAAGTTCTCATGCTAGTACCTCAGCGTTTGTACCTTGGCCCTTTATAGACATTTTCAACACAAACCGTTGCATCCCTTTCTGGAATGCGTTTCTACAATCCACCTTTTGGAATATATATCATTTGAAGCCTGTGTAACTACGCCCAAGGTTTAAAGTTACAGTATGTCTAAGGCTTTGGGTTTAGAGTAGCATCATACGGTACAAGCTGCATAGCTTTGAGTTTGTTCACTTTAACCTTGGTTCAAAGTGTGTTATCTTAGTGTACTTTACACTTTACTGTACTCCAACAAGAACAATGTCAGTATTGAAATATTATTGTATACATATTTTCAGTGTGAACAAAATCTAGGCCAATGACAAGGTTTCACGTGAACGTGAAGTTGTTTTGAACACTTTGCACTCAAGGGGAAGTATTGAACACTGATTGGGACATGAACAGCACAGTCAATCATGATATCATCTGTGTTCTCATGAAGCATATGCCAGTTTGTAGACATTTCAAAACAAGTACCTCACAAGATTTACACAGCGTGGCGATGAGTTACAAGGGCTAGCCGTTTAAAACCAAGCTTTGACCGATGCAAAAATGTTAGAATGAAAACTTCCAGGAAAATAGTTAAAGGTACTTCTTTTATTAGAATTTTTTTTTAATCCTGTTTCCTCAGCTCAATGAAATGAAAGAATTTCTCTTTCTGTGAAATTGAGTGTAACACAACAGAAAATACAATCTTTATAAGCGTTGTACACCATTATCCATTGGTTGTTTTGGACGGTTATGGACCGTTTCTAGTGAACAATGTGGTCATTGAGGATTTTAGAATGTGACAAAGTGCTCCAGACGTCTTTAAGTATGAGTGGTTGTAGGGTCCCAAGTGCCCTTAATGTTTAAGCATCCGTTATCATTTGACTATTTTCCAATGTGAGGTTTGAGAGATTTCGATTGTGTCGATTGTTTAAATAATTATAGTTATAACAACTTTGGAGTAATATTGAAAATATCCAAATAACATAAATTATATATTATAAACTCGTATTCAAGAGTTGACATTTTTCCAGTGAATTGACAGTGTAGATACATTCTATGGTTTTTAATATTCCTTTGTCATGCAAGAGGAAAAAAAAAGATTTGTATTATCGGCATGTAAAACCTTTTTGGTGTTACATGTATCCATTTTAATAACAAAAGAAACAAGACACAAGATGTAAATTAGCAAATAGTAAAAAATAAAAAAAAGCTTTGTCCCAAGAATGTTTGAAACTTGTTTTAAACTTCAAGCTGGCTGCTAAATGTTGAAATAACATATAAAGATGTGTTGTGCTTTAGTCACTGCCATTGGGGTCTGCTTTACATTTGATCGTAGTACCACAGACAACCCAGACCACAGCATGGAAATACACGGTGGTATAATAATATAATATATATATAAAATATAATATAATATTACACTGCCCGATCATCATATGAATTCTGTTATTTGATAATGTGACAGGAGTTTTGATACAACCTGATAACAATGCTTCAGAATGCAAACAAATTGATATGATCGAGAGAAGCTCTAGATTTTTTTTAAACCCTCTAATATATTTCATGGAATGTATTGCAGTGCGTGATGTGATGGATATCAGACCCCTGGACACACAGCTCCCAAAGGGAAGGAAGATTGTCGGGTTCCCCGTTTCACCATTTGAACACTTTGGTGTTTTTCTTTGTGTTTTGATTTGTTTCTTTATTTATTGAGTGATTGTCTTTGGTGTCACTTTGGCTGTGGAGCTCTGGCATGGAGTCCGCATGACAGCTGTCACACTTTGCCCAATAAAGAGCACATGGAGTACACACACATCTGGTCCCTGGTTCCTCTTGTCCCTCTGGTCCCTGGACCGTGGACCCTCTGGTCCTTGGTCCCTCTAGTCCCTGGTCTCTCTTGTCCATGGTCCCTCTGGTCCGTGGCCCCTCTGGTTCCTGGTCCCTCTTGTCCATGGTCCCTCTCATCCCTGGTCCCTGATCCCTCTGGTCCGTCTTGTCCGAATTCCTGTGAGCTGTATATAGACATTTAAAAGGCATAGAAAGGGAAGGTGAGTTCTTCTATACAGCACCCTTCAAACATAAAGGCCCTTCATAGGAAAACACATTGAAATTTCAATATTTAAAGGGGTCAGATTATACTACCAACATAGTGCCACTCAGCCAGGGACACACCTGCCCTGTGCTTCATACCCTGAGCAACTCCAGAGAAGGACAGTTTAGTTCCAGAGTCAATAATCGAGGTAAGCCCCACCAGATCTAACTGGTAGCGCTCCACCTACCACACAAGCTCAGGCTCCTTCCCCCCCCCGAGTTGATATTCCCTGGCCCCAAAGCCAGTCTCTGACGCCTGGGTTTGGTCCGTCGAGGCCCCCTGCTTTCACTGCACCACCTGACTGGCACTGCACCCTCAGCGGTCCTCCCCATAGATGGTGGGTCCACAGGATGGAAAAATGTCCACGTTGCTTTTTCGGCTATGCCCGACCGGGCTCCGTGGATGGCCCATCTGTAAGCGCCTGGTGGTCGGGTTATCCACGGAGCCCGGCCAACTGGTAGAATAAATAGATCAGTCTACCAGCCTACCAGCCTACTGGTACAATTTGGAAAGAAAAATCATAAGAATAGGATGTATATGGCCAATGACTTCATACAGGTCCTCATAATGGCCGTCTTGTCCCAGACCAGCTACTAGCAGCACCACGTTGTTATATAAATCCACTACCAACAACTTCTCTGGAGTATTTCATAGACTATAGAAGGATAAGCCAGGGCCACACAGTGTTCATCAATAGTCAAGTTATAAACAAGGACTACCAAGGTATTCTGATTGAGACCCCCAGGGGCCCCTAGGATATAAAGAGTCCACTGACTCTAGAGAGTCTGTTAACGTTGGGCATGGTGTTGTAGCTGTAGATGAAAGGAGAGGACACAATGACTGTGGAGCAATGCGTTTAGATTATTTTAATATTCAATTGGATATTATCTAAATATTAAAATCTGCCATATTGGTAGATGTGATCCGCATCAGAACACATTTTGCAGTAAAGAAAGTTCAGTTTATATAATTACATCACCTAACTAACTTAAGTGACAATTTCATTTTGAATTTCATAGTGTCTTTAAAGTGGCCTTAGTGTAGGGTGACCAGACGTCCCCGTTTTCCGGGGACAGTCCCCGTTTTTATTGGCCTGTCCCCGGTTGAAACTGTCCCCGGAAATGTCCCCGTTTTTTAATATACGTTAAAAACACATAGCAAGGTGAAATAAAACGTTTCATGTAAGGAAACACTGGGTAAACAGTATACGGCTCAATCGTGTTTATGCAATCGTGTTTATGCAATTATGCAAGCTCCTCCCATTTCTCTTTGGCTGTGACAGAGAGATGCTCATTGTGGTTTGGTAAGTAAACATTTTTACAAAAAAACGTTTTTTGCTTGTCAAAGTACATTTTCTAGATGTCAGCTATATCGGCTGTCATGTCAAACAAAATGTATCCAGGTTTAAAAACATATATTATTGTATATGTTGATGTGTTGGCAGCGTATTAAACCATGTGAATCATTAAGATAAAGATGACTGAATTTTTAAGCTAGGCTATTTTTTCTAAAATGGTGGCTATGGGGAAAAGTGAACCATGGGCCTTGGGGTAAGTTGAATCAGTGGTTCAATGGAGTAGCAGAATGAAATTTATAAATTGACAAAAACAATGTGACTGTTAACCCAAGTGTATCTAATAATGTACTATCTCTTTTTAAATATCAGAGAGGAAGAACAGAATGAGAAGGGAAAAACCGGAATAAAGATAAAGAAGCAAAGACATTGTACAATAGTGAGGAAGAGAAGGAAAGGAAGAAAGAAGAAAAGGGAGAAAGTTTGGAGGGGAAGAAAAAGTTAACAGAGTACGAAGAGTATACAAGGATAGTGACAAAGAGCAGAAAAAAATGTGCAATGGCTCTTTCCAAGAAACGAAAATGTCACTTAAATGACAATATGAGGAAAGAATTTTCATTCATACGCCCAGGTGGTCAAGATGATACAATGGTTTACTGTACCATTTGTAATTCAACATTTTCAGTTGCCAGTGGAGGAAGAACAGCAGTAATAGAACATCAACAGACAAAAAAGCATAAAGCCTCTCTCATTGCCCGTGCTGGTGTGCCCTCTGTCACCACATTCTTCAAGAAGGTAGACCCTTCCCAGGAAGAATACGATCTAGCTGTGCAGGAAGCTGTCTTTGCATACCACACTTTGCGACACAATCATAGTTTCAGATCTATGGATTGCACAGCACAACTGACAAGGAAGCTTTATGAATCAAAATTTACATGTGCTAGGACAAAATGCGATGCCATAGTGAGTAACGTGTTAGCACCATGGGCAACTACCTTGGTAACACAGGACCTAGACCAGGTGGAATTTGTGTCTCTGTCCATTGATGCATCCAATCATGGACATGTAAAGCTGCTGCCAATATTAGTAAGATATTGTAAGATACATGATAGCACATCAGTGGAAACAAAACTACTCGATTTTGTTGAACTCAAAGGAGAAACAGCAGAGGAAATTGCAGCTGAGGTCCTTGGTGTTATCCAAAAATTCAACCTGGAAAACAAAGTTGTGGCATTCTCTGCTGACAACACAAATACAAATTTTGGAGGACTGAATAGACTGGGGAGGGTCAATGTCCATACCAAAGTTAAAAATGCTCTGCAGCGGGAGGTCATTGGCTTAGGTTGCCCTGCACACATTATTCATAACACGGCCAGAACAGCTTTGGATATGATTCCCCTTGATGTTGAGTACCTTCTTACAAAGATATTTGGTTATTTTCACATTTTCACCGTCAGAGTAGAAAGACTAAAGGGCTTTTGTGAGTTTGTTGGCCAGGAGTACCATAACATCTTAAGACACTGCAATGTTCGCTGGTTGTCTATGCTCCCAGCTCTAGAGAGAGTGCTGAAAATGTATTTGCCCTTGAAATCATTTTTCCTCTCTGAAGAAAAGTGCCCAGCTGTCCTGCAAAAAATATTCCAAGATCCTCTGACTGAACTTTGGCTGGCCTTTGTCCATGGAAACCTGTCCATATTCAGTGACACAATCAAAATGCTTGAAGGCCAAGACCGCTGTGCTGTGGAGTCAGCTGCAATATTGAAAAGCTTTGAGGCAAAGTTGACTGCAAGAAGTGACGATAACTTCATTCCAGTTTTGGTCCGAGGGCTTCTGAGAGAACTGGAGGAAAATGGAGCAATGAAAAAAGCGAGCTTTCTCAAAACATCCCAATCATTCTTCACTACAGCTGTCAACTACTTGCAAGCATGGGGAAAGCACACAGATGATCTCAAGGATTTGCATTGTCTCCTTCTGAAAAGGCAACCTCAGCGTGAAGAGATTCAGAAGGCAGCGGCCACACTGCAAGAAAAATGCCCCAATGTCAAGATCAATGAGGATGAATTGTTTGATGAGGTCACTGGCCTGCATGAGTTCCTGAAGGGAGGAACACTTGAAGAGTGGAAAGAATCTGAGACACCGCTTAATCACAGATGGAGCAAGGTGGTTACCCACTTCCAAGACAACGAAATCCCATTCAATAACCTGGCAAGGTTAGCGTCGGTGGTTATGTGCCTACCTGGGAGTAATGCACCAGTTGAAAGAGTGTTCTCCCAAATGAATGATGTATGGACAGCAGCAAGAAATAGGTTCACTATTCCTACCATCAAGGCCATGCTTGTTGTGAAAACAAACTTCAACTTCCCCTGCCAGGAGTTCATGGAGAAGCTGGCCAAAGACAAAGCAATCTTAAAGAAAATTCACTCTTCTGAAAAGTACAGAGATTAGGTTAGTAGAAGTTTTTATGTACTTAGAAATCTCATCTTATTTATTATATTGTTAAGTATTTTACATGTATTATCTCAGTATTTTCCTTTTCTCATGTTCTCTTTTGATCTTATTCCATCCAGAATACCAGGACAGATACAGATGGGACAGTTCTGGCTTTGTTTTATCTGTTTGTCCCAGTGTGTCTGTCATATTGTGTTTGACAGTTGTGTCTCTCTGTTGAAGTGTCTTTGATAGTGTGTCATTCTGCTAGTGTTACTTGTCTGTTGTCTCTATATATCTTGTACATATGTTAATTATCAAATAAACTTGAGGCTATAACCTATGTAGTTTGAAAATGTTTTGTTATTAACTATGGAAAACTCAATAAGTGAGTTAATACTTTACTCCGCACTTACCATGGTATTGAAATCAGATTTTCGGAAAGATTTCATTAATTAGTTAGTGCATTTATGGTAATTAGTTAGTACACAGTTGTATCAGTATGTCTACACATCAGTTTATTACAGCACAACAGTTAACATTTTCGAATTACATTGAACCAGAATTGTCCCCCTTTTTTCTTTAAAAGTGAAGAAAATTGGATATGTTAATGATATATTGACCGCAAAACTCAAAATGTCCCCGGTTTTAATTTAGAAAATCTGGCCACCTTACCTTAGTGACTAGAAGCGACCATATAAGTGCAGTCCTTCAGTGCTGACCAGGGGCGTTTTTAGGATTTGAAAACATCCGGGGCTTAGCCCAGAGGCAGGGATGCAAACAGGAAACGCTGAAAAAAGAGAAGTTTTTCCAAAAAAGCTGTAACTTCCCTCCCGAATCCATGCGACCGAGCGTTGCGAGGGAGCAAAACATTTTTTTTCATTTATTTATTACAATAACGCATAAAATAGTGTTTTTAACTTACAATCAGATCAGATTTTGGGGTTTGTGTTTTGTTAATTTTATTGCATATACATTCATGTATTACAATCATTAGAGAAAGTTAGTTTCTCTACTTCCTCTGTGACATTTCTCTGCTTGCCTTGCAGTGACAAGTCTAGGCAACGACAACTAACGTGCGCGCCGACTGCTGAAGCTTGTGAGGGTGAATGACGACGTAGCGACCTGGTGTTAACCCTCTGTGTGCCAATGCTATATTAGTGGATTTAAAAAAGAATAATAATAATAATAATTCATTGTTATTCTTAACTGTTCAAATATCATTGAAACCACAGCATAAGAGAAGCTTTGAGAGCATGCAATCAAAAAATAAAAAAGTTTTTATTTAATTTTTTTAATTTTTTTTTACAGAAAATGTATATATACATTCGGGGCTAATTACAAAACATCCGGGGCTTTAGCCCCGAATAAAACAGCCTAGCGACGCCACTGGTGCTGACCAGCACTGAAGGACAAAGTGATATTTGCTGTCACTATCCCAGATGTCACCACCTCCAGGGTTTACAACATCAATGACCCTCACATCCAAGAAGCCGCCATTTGCATCCAAGTCTCGTACCGTGGTCACAGGTAGAGAGAAGGCTTTACCTTCACAGTCACAGGTAGAGAGAAGGCTTTACCTTCATGGTCACAGGTAGAGAGAAGGCTTTACTGGGGGGGGGGTTCACGGTCACTGCCAAGAAGGTTCTGAGTTCAAACCCTACTTTCTACCTGCAGGCCCTCAGCTGCCTCATAATGACATGTACAATTCACTGTGTGTCAATTACTCAACTAAATGACTACTAAATGCTCTTGGTTCTGTGGACTCAAACGTCTTTACCAGATGTGACAGAAGTGACCACCTGAAATAATCTAATCTATCTATGTAATCTCGTCTAAAATTGTCATTTTATAGAATCCACTCTAATCCAATGTAATGTCATCGAGTCTAACATTTTAATTGAATCCAATGTGATATAATGTAATCTAGTTTAATAATCTGATGTCATCTAATACAATGTAATGCTCGTCTAATCTTAATCAGGGATTTCATCCACTCAATCAGACCTGAAGAGGGCCTACAGCAATAGGACCCATATGTGTTGGTAACCGTGACGACACACATGGTCCAGAGAAGGGTTTAAACGTTTACCAGTAATTAAAGCACCTCCCTGCTCCTGCAGCTTAATCCATACATGTCATTACATCCGATGATCCCCTGGTCCCTCCTGCCCCAGCTGAGGTGTCTGAAGGTATCTGAACCCCAACCCTACCCCGAGATCAGCCTCCTCCTCCCCAATCGGCCTGGCTCCAAGATGGAGACGACAGCCAATAAATACATATATTCATGTTACACAACTGGATATGTTTATAGTTTTGTAAAGTGTTTAAATTTAGACTTTTACAGTATGCAAGACACAAGTAGGCTTTAGTATTTCCCATTGAAACGTCATCTTGAAAATACATTAATTCGCAATTTAATAAAAATAAGTACAATGTTTTTAGAGGACACACATTAACGTAGCCTGTACATCAGGTAGAAGGTGGTGTTAGTTGTGTCACGTCAATATACAAAACAAACATTTAACCCTGTGTTTAAATGACAGCCCAATATAACATGTCTTTCTTCTTGTCTTCTTCAGGGTAATCTGTAATGTTGGAGATACCAACACCATCCTTAACCATCACCCAGGCCAGAGCGTCAGACGCCGGCAGGTACGAGGGGTTTCTGGAGAACAACCTGGGAACAGACTAGTTTAGATAGTACAGCACAACGAAAAATAATTTGGCATCTAATCAGAGTGCACATTTAGCAGTAAAGTGCATAGTAATATATAATGTACAGTGTTTATGTACAACTGTCTTCTAGTAATAAAAACAGGTATACAATAACTTATAGAGTATGTATGAGGTATGTGTAGAATTATTGGTGTATATATATATATATATACAGGTAAGTATACAAGTATCAACAGTTAGTGAGCAGGGGTATGCAGTTATATCAACAGTTATAGATTATATAAATAATTCTAAATAAAGTTGCTGAATCAATAGTACACCATACATATACTTAGTAAACGCAGCTGTGAATTAAAGATTGTAAATGACGCTGTAAATGAATCAATGAACTAACGAATGAACTGTGACAGAGTGACGGAGACGGTGGCTTGTTCGCAACGTCAGGGTCGGTACGTTGACGACGGTCCCTAACTTCCTCTTCTACACCGTCGGTGTCAAGGGCCCCCCTACGGTCACACCACCGGTTTCAAGGCGGCCCCAGTTTGGACTTGGGACAAACTTCTTATCTTACTAATAATGTAATTTTTGCACGTTTCATCATGTGATAGTTGGGAATGCATCTTTCTCAGCACAATAATAATAACAACATTGGAATACGTATGTGTACGACACACGTATGTGTGCATTCGTGAATAATTTAATTAATAAAAACAACTGATGTAAAACATTAAATTAAATTATCCTACAATTGCAATTACATGCAAACCCAATGCATATCCCATACAGTGGCATTGTACACACACACACACACACACACACACACACACACACACACACACACACACCAGTGCATGTCCACATCCTGTGTGTTGTGGCTTTAAGGAGAGAAGAGGGGAGATCCTTGAAACCGTCAACGTCGCACGTTTAGTTTATTGATCAAGTTGATGAAAGTTTAGGTCGTTTAAGAAACTAATCAGTTCATCATAGGACATTCAAACACTGCGTTTTAAATCGATTCTGGACCCAACTTATTGATCTTCTGCAGACCGGGAGGGAGGGGCGACACTTCACACTTGTTTTACGGTAACTCCTCCTCCTCCCAATAGGTAATCGATCACCCGCTCGTGTGATCGATGTGGATCGATCGGGTGGGATGATGGACCAGTCGTCGGTCATCACGCAAGTGGCTCCGAACGAAGAGGAGGAAACCACCACGACTTGTGCAGAAGAAGGTGAGTTGGGGAAACAAATCCGTGTTCGATACTCAACTTCTCTACGGGTTTGTAAGATCGATGATCGATAATAGCGGCTGTACTCTAGGGGGTCACACACACATGTTATACAATAGTTCGATTGTATAGAACTATTGGCTTAACTTCAGATGCGTTGAGAGGCGGTGGGTGAGGCCCGGTCCAGACCACGGTGAACACACACACACACACACACACACACACACACACACACACACACACACACACACACACACACACACACACACACACACACACACACACACACGTTATGTTTGGTCTCCAAACATAACGCACTTTGTGTCCGACCGCAGGCTTTAGGACCTGGAGCGTGTGTGTGTGTGTTAAGGAGTATATGCGTGTGTATGTAAGGAGTAACAGTGTGTGTGTGTGTTAAAGGAGTACACACACACACCAGTGTGTGTGTGTGTGTGTGTGTTAAAGGAGTATTGGTGTGTGTGTGTGTTAAAGGAGTATTGGTGTGTGTGTGTGTGTTTAAAGAAAATGTGTGTGTGTGTGTGTGTTAAATGAGTATTAGTGTGTGTGTGTTTAAGGAGTATTGGTGTGTGTGTGTGTGTGTGTGTGTGTGTGTGTGTGTGTGTGTGTGTGTGTGTGTGTGTGTGTGTGTGTGTGTGTGTGTGTGTGTGTGTGTGTGTGTGTGTGTGTGTGTGTGTGTGTGTGTGTGTGTGTGTGTGTGTGTGTGTGTTAAATGAGTATTAGTGCAGTATAGCTCAGGAGGTAGAGCGGTCGCCTCACAGCCGGAAGGTTGCTGGTTCGATCCCCGGCTCCTCCTAGCAAAAGCTGTGGAGGTGTCCTTGAGGAAGACCCCCTAACCCTAACTGCTCCCTCTGTATAAATAGCTGCCCACTGCTCCTAATACTAGGATGGGTTACATGCAGAGAACACATTTCACTGTATGTTTACATGTGACCAATAAAGAGGATTCAATCCTGTGTGTGTGTGTGTGTGTGTGTGTGTGTGTGTGTGTGTGTGTGTGTGTGTGTGTGTGTGTGTGTGTGTGTGTGTGTGTGTGTGTGTGTGTGTGTGTGTGTGTGTGTGTGTGTGTGTGTGTGTGTGTGTGTGTGTGTGTGTGTGTGTGTGTGTGTGTGTGTGTGTGTAAGGAGTATTGGTGAGTGTGTGGGTTAAACAGTGGTGAACAGTGTCTATCACAACTGGACCTTCTGTAGAGTCTACAAAAGGGTGGTGGTCTACAGTGTAGACCACCACCCCCCCGGGGGTCTACAGTGACCACCACCACCCCCCCGGGGGTCTACAGTGTAGACCACCACCACCCCCCACCCCCCCGGGGGTCTACAGTGTAGACCACCACCACCCCCCACCCCCCCGGGGGTTCTAGTCAGACGGACGTCACGCAGTCACTTTATGCCTTATCTCATTTAGGCAGATCAGATTGTCGCAGCCAATTCCCAAGTGTACCCTAGTTGTAAAGCAGTGTCCATGTAGTGAAGGAACAGCCCAACACAGACCACCACACACAGGCTATCGGTTAAAGGGACGGTCTAACACACAGGCTATCGGTTAAAGGGACAGTCTAACACGATACGTGAAAAGGCTTAACGTAACTTAAAGTTCCAAAACAGCGGTCAATAATCACCAAATGTCTCTGGCATATGTCTTGTCATTAGCACTTTCACCTGTCAAAATATCAAAACCTAAATCCTACCATTATGGATGTTATGTTATGTTTTTTTCCATATGGTGACGGGGATAAAACCTTTCCTCTTGAAAAGGGCACTAACAACACCATCTTCACCTGTTGCCATATCGACGTAAAAAACCTACGTAGAAAAAAACAACGTAGCACTAAGCTAGATCCTAGGTCAGTATACCTGACAGCGCAGGGGTTCCCAAAGTGGGGGTCGCGACCCCCCCCTCGGGTCGTGACCCCCACTTTGGGAACCCATGCGAGATGATTTCAGAATCCTCTTGATGTGACCCATGAGGTTTTTATTTTAATATATATATTTTTATTATAATTTGTATTATTATTATTATTGTTAATTATAACGTGTACATAGATATTTATATTATGTAAGTCCGTTTAATATGTAAGGGTGACGAATAAAGGAATTCTGATTCCGACAGATTCACGACAGTATTATTTGCAGCTGAAAAAAAGCCACACACACAATGATCGCGATCGTGATTAACACTGTAATATAACAGATCAACAACACAGATAACATTTATTCATTTTATTAAAATTTTATTAAATTAATACAATTAATTAGACTTTTTTTTTTGGTTTCATCTGAGGGTTACAGGGTCTTCTCTGAATACCTTCAAGGCCCTGACGCTTCACCTCTGGGGTTAAAGGTGTGTGTGTGTGTGTGTGTGTGTGTGTGTGTGTGTGTGTGTGTGTGTGTGTGTGTGTGTGTGTGTGTGTGTGTGTGTGTGTGTGTGTGTGTGTGTGTGTGTGTGTGTGTGTGTTAAAGGAGTATCAGTGTGTGTGTTAAAGGAGTATCAGTGTGTGTGTGTTAAAGGAGTATCAGTGTGTGTGTGTGTGTGTTTAAGGAGTATTAGTGTGTGTGTTTAAGGAGTATTAGTGTGTGTGTGTGTGTGTGTGTTTAAGGAGTATTAGTGTGTGTGTGTGTTTAAGGAGTATTAGTGTGTGTTTAAGGAGTATTAGTGTGTGTATGTTTAAGGAGTATTAGTGTGTGTATGTTTAAGGAGTATTAGTGTGTGTTTAAGGTGTGTGGGTGTGGGTGTGGGTGTGGGTGTGTTTAAGGAGTATCAGTGTGTGTGTGTTAAAGGAGTATCAGTGTGTGTGTGTTTAAGGAGTATTAGTGTGTGTGTGTTTAAGGAGTATTAGTGTGTGTGTGTTTAAGGAGTATTAGTGTGTGTGTTAAAGGAGTATCAGTGTGTGTGTGTGTGTGTGTTTAAGGATTATTAGTGTGTGTGTGTGTGTGTTTAAGGAGTATCAGTGTGTGTGTGTTAAAGGAGTATCAGTGTGTGTGTGTTTAAGGAGTATTAGTGTGTGTGTGTTTAAGGAGTATTAGTGTGTGTGTTAAAGGAGTATCAGTGTGTGTGTGTGTGTGTGTTTAAGGATTATTAGTGTGTGTGTTTAAGGATTATTTGTGTGTGTGTGTGTGTGTGTGTGTGTGTGTGTGTGTGTGTGTGTGTGTGTGTGTGTGTGTGTGTGTGTGTGTGTGTGTGTGTGTGTGTGTGTGTGTGTGTGTGTGTGTGTGTGTGTGTGTGTGTGTGTGTGTGTGTGTGTGTGTGTGTGTGTGTGTGTGTGTGTGTGTTTAAGGAGTATCAGTGTGTGTGTGTGTTTAAGGAGTATCAGTGTGTGTGTGTGTGTTTAAGGAGTGTGTGTGTGTGTGTGTGTGTGTGTGTGTGTGTGTGTGTGTGTGTGTGTGTGTGTGTGTGTGTGTGTGTGTGTGTGTGTGTGTGTGTGTGTGTGTGTGTGTGTGTGTGTGTGTGTGTGTGTGTGTGTGTGTGTGTGTGTAAGGAGTATTAGTGTGTGTGTTTAAGGAGTATTAGTGTGTGTGTGTGTGTTTAAGGAGTATTAGTGTGTGTGTGTGTGTTTAAGGAGTATTAGTGTGTGTGTTTAAGGAGTATTAGTGTGTGTGTGTTTAAGGAGTATTAGTGTGTGTGTTTAAGGAGTATTAGTGTGTGTGTGTGTGTGTTTAAGGAGTATTAGTGTGTGTGTTTAAGGAGTATTAGTGTGTGTGTTTAAGGAGTATTAGTGTGTGTGTGTGTTTAAGGAGTATTAGTGTGTGTGTTTAAGGAGTATTAGTGTGTGTGTGTGTTTAAGGAGTATTAGTGTGTGTGTGTGTGTTTAAGGAGTATTAGTGCGTGTGTTTAAGGAGTATTAGTGTGTGTTAAAGGAGTATCAGTGTGTTACGAGTGTTGGTCCATTGTAGACATGATGATGATGATGAAGAGGAGGAACCAGCTTGTGAAGTTGTCCTTCCTCAGTAGATGGATGCTTATCTCTGAGTGGTCTCTAGAATCAGAGGGGGGTGAATTTAAATAAGATTATATTGAACTGTTATGTCAAGATAATTGATGAGTTTACTATTAAACATTTGTATTTCTCATGAAATATTACAATCAACACAAATGTTTGTTTGTGTGTGAGTGAGTGAATGTTTTCCATCTACTGGACGGACATAATATAGTCTTAACAATCAGTAATGTTATGTTAAAATGCAGAGTGTGGAGGCAATCAGGTGAGAAAAACACAATATTTAAGATTTCAAAAAAGTGTTAAATGGGTCCGATTTGACCCGGAACCTGAAGGGTAAATGAATGAAGACCCGCTAGCTGTCATCTTGATAACAGTAGGAGATGCTATGCAGTTCATTGATGCTATTTAAAAGTGGGTTTGAAACGTTGATACTGCTCTGATATCTGATATCCTAGTGTCCTTTTTATAGAACCTAAAGATTAGAGCTTCCGGTGTTCATTTTTCATCTTACCTGCTTTATCTTGAATCAATACCTGTTTTAACTGGGTACCACTTGCTCCTGTCCGGCACTGCAGGCCGGATCAGAAGCCCAATTCAAGATTCATGATGTTTATTTCATGTGGAAAGTACAATGGAATACTTACTCCTCATTCCCTCCTGCAGTATGAAGTTCCTACAAAAACAATTCTATAAGAATACTATACACAATCAAATAAAACATTTACATATAAAGAACAATAAAGTGACTGATGGATGATATGTTGTTATGTGTTATAATGTGCAATAAGCATTTAAAAGCATTTAAATTTCCAGTAGTGCAGCAGCATCATGAATTCAGTACAGTGCAGTATAATGAGTAATGAATATGAGTCCAGAAAGTCCAGCAAGGTGTGACCGTGTAATGTTATCAATGTCAGCCGTCTTCCTGGAAGCATCACTGAGAAAGATGCCTCTACCCTACCTGCTCATTAGATTGACTCATAGGCTACCCAGAAACGACCCAGAAATGATTACTGTTATTTACTGAGGCTTCAATTATCTACTAAATGACAATGGTAGACGTTCCCTAGCACCTGCCAGGTCTTGCCTTAAACCTGAACATATAATGGAAAGACATAATCCAACCTGTCATCGGTAGCTACAGCATTCTGGACTGGTGGATGTGCTCAGCAGGTGGCAGTACAGGACAGGCAGATCAGTGTCCAGCTCTCATGTTACTTCCTCTTGGCCAAAAGTCATGAGCCTCAGACATGGCTGCCCTCCAGAAGTCAGACAGCCCCATGGAGGTATCTGGAATAGAGAGTAGACCCTGGGTGGAAGGACTAGAGGAATCCTGAACCTTAAAAATGCTCCCATGGCAGCACCCATAAAGGGCTGAGTCTTGGTGGCAACTTGGCTGCCTTTTGAAGACATTTTCTAGGAAAAAAGGTTTGTGGACAGGGATTTCACATCCTCTAAAGTCCTCTTAAATTAACCATCAGAAATAAGAAAAATGTCCCTATTGTGGCAGCAAGCCTTCATCAGGCTCTACATGTTGACCAAAATGTTACAGATATTGTTAGACTTATGTTTTTTTATTTATACCCAATGAAAACTGGGTTGGTCACTTATGTCCTGATGTTATTTGAGAGGGCAAATTGTCCAGTAGGGCGTTCACAGTTCAATATGTCCTCAGCCTGATGGGCCGCACTGAAGGATAAGATCCAGCTGTGGGGGCCGGGACTCCTTTGGCCAAAAGGTTATTAGCAGAAGCCCTGTTTACGGTAGAGTGTAGCATTAGCACCATAGTGCTACCAGGTGCTGTTCTGTCAGCTTCAAACTCCGTAGCGCTGGGTAGCGGGTGAGAAGCCAGTTGTTAGCATATTGCACCAGATCGTGTGTCAACGTCGCGGAAAGTCTGCTGCAGTGGGCCTCATTCTCGGTGCGTCTGGCTAGGAATAGAACTGGACCTTGTAGAGACGCCTCGTCGGAGCGAGGTCCACATTGGCCTCTTTGGAACCATGCTAAGAACATGCTGACGGCCGCCTGTGTTTGTGGCCCCTTGGGAAGCTGTTAGCTCATTAGCACCGCCGTGGCCTTTGGGGGAACTATGTGCACCGTCTTAGCTTTTAGGAAAAACTAAGTGTGAAAAAATAGGACCAGGTCAGCCCTGCAGCTGGACTGGACAGGAGGGAATATCACGGTTCTCCGGCCCAAACGGTTTTTAATGCCTAAGGTGACAATAAAACATGCTGGAGTATCTTTCTTTATTTTCATAGTTTTTACTGAAAAAGTTCCTTCCCTGAAAAAAAAATCCCTTTTTTTAATGGCCTTCTAAAAATGCAGGGCACAAATATACATATTTTAATATCATCTTAATAGACTGGTTTAGGGGTTGACTGATATGGGTTTTATGGGCCAATACTGATATTTTATTTAGGGATGCACAAGGATTTTCTTTCAACCAATACCATAACCGATAATAATGACCTGCTTCTCATGGCCGATAACTGATAAGATAACCTGATATTATACCATTGGACACGTTTTACCATCGTGACCGGCCCACATTAAAACAGAAAGTGAAATTTAAAGCAGCATAGCCCTACTGCTATGGTGTGTATACCAATAATTATATTGCCTCAATAAAATGCAATTAAACCGGATACGTCTCACGTTTCAACATTTTCCCAACAGAATTAACATTCAGATCGCTCCATGGCCAGCAGAGCTCCGGTGTGGATCTAATAAAATAGGCCTTCAGGTTAAACTGACTTACTGACTAACTTAAAACAAAAAACAAAAAAAGTACACAAGGAAAGATTTGGACTCTATTTTGGGATCTCTATTTTGGACTCGGATTCTGGAAAACCGCCTACCCTGAAATGAATTGGAGCAGAATGATTTAGTTAGTGTTCACATCAGAGGCGAGTTGAGCCTCTGATGGAATGCTTACTCCCCAATCCCTCTGCAGTATCAATAAAACAACACTATAGAAATACTATCAAAAATAACAATAAAGTGACTGATGGTTCATGTGTTGAATTGTGCAAAAAGCATTTAAATGGACTGCCTTTATTATAATTTTTATAATATATTTAATATTAAATTAAATATTTAAAAAGTAGTGCAGCAGCATCATGAATACAGTGCAGATCAGTGCAGTAACTAATGAGTCCAGAAAGTCCAGCTTGACAGAGTAATGTTAATGACATGTTATGATAGTGTAATGTTAATGACATGTTATGATAGTGTAATGTTAATGACAATGTTATGATAGTGTAATGTTAATGACATGTTATGATAGTGTAATGTTAATGACATGTTATGATAGTGTAATGTTATGATAGTGTAATGTTAATGACATGTTATGATAGTGTAATGTTAATGACATGTTATGATAGTGTAATGTTAATGACATGTTATGACAGTGTAATGTTAATGACATGTTATGATGGTGTAATGTTAATGACATGTTATGATAGTGTAATGTTAATGACATGTTATGATAGTGTAATGTTAATGACATGTTATGACAGTGTAATGTTAATGACATGTTATGATAGTGTAATGTTAATGACATGTTATGATAGTGGCAGCCCTCCTAGCAGTTCAGTAGGTCACTGCCTGTGGATAAAAACTATCCTTAAACCTGGTAGTCCTTGAACGGATGCTGTGGAACCGGCGACCGGACGGTAGGGGGAGAAGAGATGGAGCCCAGGGTGGTTACCAATCGCTGTTTTCAGCTCAGGTTGTGGGTGCTCCCGCAGGTCATACGCTGGTTCTGGATACCTTGGTCTCTCTCTCCGCCGTCGGAAACTCTGGCTCGAAAAAATGCGACTTTGAATATCCGAGTCAGCTGAAACATTGTTAAATGTATCCGAGTCTTAAGCATCCTGGGATGCCTTTTTCACAGTTGGAAACGTAGCTAGTTTGCAATACAACCAAATGCCTCAATTTTAACGTTAGACACCAGATTCACCCAGTGAGGGAATAAAGGAACCATGAATTTGGCCGGGCCATATGGAAAATGTGTCATCCTGAATAATTATGAGGAATTAACACAACATGGATAAATATCACCATATGCTTATGAATTCAAAATGCTATTCCAAATAGTCTAAGGGTCATTATGTTGAAGAATATGGAACATTTAAAGTATGGTATCAGACTGAAATGAGTTTTCACCAACATTTCAGACCTCATATTTGATAATGTAAGTGCAATCTTCTCAGCTTAATTCATTTTTAGACTGAACATTAATTGTCTAGGGCTGATGATGCAAGATTGTCAAATAAATCATATTGCGATTATTTTGACATATGTTTTCTTGCATGTGGAGAAAAACCTTTTTACATTTTCATCTGCAGCACTACAATTGTTCATTTGTAATTGGGTTATACATTTAGATTCACACATTTGACCCTGAGCAAAACATTACAGCTCCTGCTGTTTGGATATTGCATATGGCCATATGACCCTTTCTTCTTCCCATATCTTCATTTTGTGAAGATACTTTACTATTTATTACTATTTAAAGATGATTAACCATCATATTGAATGGTGCTCAGGGCACCTTGAATATCATTTAGCGGACACTTTTATCCGATGCAACTTCCAGGGAATTTGAGGAGACAATTAAGGAGCAGGACTCTATCCACTGGGAGACCCTCACCACCACACTGTCCTGGCCAGCCTCTATCTTTTCATTGCCCCCCCTCCCCCACTTCCTGTCTAGCATTGTGTTGACGTATGTAATGCAGAGAGGAACCCCACACCCTGGGCACCCCTAGGGGATGACCTCATCGTCTATCTATAGGCGTGCACCCTGAGCCTGGATTGAGCTCATGCTGGTTCGGGAGCTGGTGGCCCATGATGGGATTGGATGGACCATCACATCGTGTGGATCCACACAGCGCTGCCATCCCCCCCGGCAGGTACTGGGGGACACAAAGACATTTGTTTGTGTCTCCGTTTATGGCCTTGTGTGAGGGCACAGGTCTAAATATATATACTGCCCACAGCCCACAACACACTCACTGGCAGGCGCGCGCACACACACACACACACACACACACACACACACACACACACACACACACACACACACACACACACACACACACACACACACACACACACACACACACACACACACACACACACACACACACACACACACACACACACACACACACACACGCAGCCATCAGTGAGAGCTGTCAGTAGACACCCGTCTATTTCCGTCCCTAGGGATTTGTAATTTCAGTGAGAGACAGCTTGATGTTTTCAAACACTGCTAGTATCGCCTGCTCCGTTCCTCCACACCTGTTCTCACCGTGTGCACCCATCTGTGCCAGGGTCTAGAATGTGAAAGAGTGCCAGACATTCGGGTGGGAAACAAGTGCGGGCCGACCTCGATCCGGTGCCGGCCATTTCCGGGTCGGATCGTGCCGGCTTATCAGTTCTGATCAGATCTAATAAGTCACACTATTTGGCCAATTAGGCCTACCGAGGTTAGTAGATATTATGATCAGAACTATAGGTCACATGATGTAACCTAACCTTAGGCCTACCAGACAGAACAGCTGGAGTGCTTTTTTGTTTGAGGGGTTATTAGGTTATAAGGATATAATAATATTGGCAACTATGACCATAACTGCAGGGGGAATGGGGATTACGCATTTCATTGTACTTGTTGCAAATGGCAAACTCATCACTGAGGTCTGTTAAAACACTGCTTACTTAATGTTAATTAATGATGCATGCATGGATGTGACACAAGAACTCCACTCCACAGATTTTGACTGATTTAGAAAATTCATACTGCAGGAGGGACATTTCCATTGTACTTGCATATGGCATATGGCATAAGTACAGATCTTGAATCTTTATTCCTTTATACCTTGTAATAGGTGACCAGCTGCAGCCAGTTAAAGCAGAAATGAACTGAAGGGTTGTCTAACAAGAATTACAGGTTGTAAATTGGGGTATCCTTTCTGAGCTCTGGTTTGTTTGACATCAAAGGCTTCATCGTTAATAAGAATAAAATTATTATTAAAGTGTTCCTTGCCGTTCTAACAGCTTGTTTGGTTGTTATGAGTAGAAGAGTCACCACCGCTGAACTGCATTCGACCGCCGGGGTCGCAGCGCTTCTAGTGTTACGCAAGATGTGTTTATGGTTTAGATTTGACTCATGATGCAATATGTGGAATGTAATGGCTATGTTACCCATTGAAATGAGCTAGACGGTCTCCTGTACTCCTCCCTCTATACTCCTCCCTCTATACTCCTCCCTCTATACTCCTCCCTCTATACTCCTCCCTCTATACTCCTCCCTCTATACTCCTCCCTCTCTACTCCTCCCTCTCTACTCCTCCCTCTATACTCCTCCCTCTATACTCCTCCCTCTATACTCCTCCCTCTATACTCCTCCCTCTCTACTCCTCCCTCTATACTCCTCCCTCTATACTCCTCCCTCTCTACTCCTCCCTCTCTACTCCTCCCTCTCTACTCCCTCAGGCAGTGCTGCACACTTGGCGATTTTCTGGCTACATTCAGCCACTTTTCAGGCCCTCTTAGCGACTTTGTTTTATAAAAAAGCGTCTAGCCACAGATTTGGGACTTATTCAGACCATCAGGGAAAATGCGAGAAATTTCAAAAAATATATTCAAATATATTATACATACTATATTGTAATTTGTTAGAATTCATGCCGCTCATTCATCTCTCATCTTCTTTCATCTTCATCTCTCTCGTCAGTCAGTCAGTCAGTCAGTCAGTCAGTCAGTAGGTGTGGTCTCTCTCTCTCCTCAGTCAGTAGGTGTGGTCTCTCTCTCTTCAGTCAGTAGGTGTGGTCTCTCTCTCCTCAGTCAGTAGCTATGGTCTCTCTCCTCAGTCAGAAGGTGTGGTCTCTCTCTCCTCAGTCAGTAGGTGTGGTCTCTCTCTCCTCAGTCAGTAGGTGTGGTCTCTCTCTCCTCAGTCAGTAGGTGTGGTCTCTCTCTCCTCAGTCAGTAGGTGTGGTCTCTCTCTCCTCAGTCAGTAGGTGTGGTCTCTCTCTCCTCAGTCAGTAGGTGTGGACTCTCTCTCCTCAGTCAGTAGGTGTGGTCTCTCTCTCTCCTCAGTCAGTAGGTGTGGTCTCTCTCTCCTCAGTCAGTAGGTGTGGTCTCTCTCTCTCCTCAGTCAGTAGGTGTCGTCTCTCTCTCTCCTCAGTCAGTAGGTGTGGTCTCTCTCTCTCCTCAGTCAGTAGGTGTGGTCTCTCTCTCTCCTCAGTCAGTAGGTGTGCTCTCTCTCTCTCCTCAGTCAGTAGGTGTGGTCTCTCTCTCTCCTCAGTCAGTAGGTGTGGTCTCTCTCTCCTCAGTCAGTAGGTGTGGTCTCTCTCTCTCTCCTCAGTCAGTAGGTGTGTCTCTCTCCTCAGTCATAAGTGTGGTCTCTCTCTCCTCAGTCAGTAGGTGTGGTCTCTCTCTCCTCAGTCAGTAGGTGTGGCTCTCTCTCCTCAGTCAGTAGGTGTGGCTCTCTCCTCAGTCAGTAGGTGTGGTCTCTCTCTCTCCTCAGTCAGTAGGTGTGGTCTCTCTCTCCTCAGTCAGTAGGTGTCGTCTCTCTCTCCTCAGTCAGTAGGTGTCGTCTCTCTCTCTCCTCAGTCAGTAAGTGTGGTCTCTCTCTCCTCAGTCAGTAGGTGTCATCTCTCTCTCTCCTCAGTCAGTAGGTGTGCTCTCTCTCTCTCCTCAGTCAGTAGGTGTGGTCTCTCTCTCCTCAGTCAGGAGGTGTGGTCTCTCTCTCTCCTCAGTCAGTAGGTGTCGTCTCTCTCTCTCCTCAGTCAGTAGGTGTGGTCTCTCTCTCTCTCCTCAGTCAGTAGGTGTGGTCTCTCTCTCTCCTCAGTCAGTAGGTGTGGTCTCTCTCTCTCCTCAGACAGTAGGTGTGGTCTCTCTCTCTCTCCTCAGTCAGTAGGTGTGGTCTCTCTCCTCAGTCAGTAAGTGTGGTCTCTCTCTCCTCAGTCAGTTGGTGTGGTCTCTCTCTCTCTCCTCAGTCAGTAGGTGTGGTCTCTCTCTCTCTCCTCAGTCAGTAGGTGTGGTCTCTCTCCTCAGTCAGGTGTGGTCTCTCTCTCCTTAGTCAGTAGGTGTGGTCTCTCTCTCCTCAGTCAGTAGGTGTGTTCTCTCTCTCGTCAGTCAGTAGGTGTGGTCTCTCTCTCTCCTCAGTCAGTAGGTGTGGTCTCTCTCTCTCTCCTCAGTCAGTAGGTGTGGTCTCTCTCTCTCCTCAGTCAGTAGGTGTGGTCTCTCTCTCTCCTCAGTCAGTAGGTGTGGTCTCTCTCTCTCCTCAGTCAGTAGGTGTGGTCTCTCTCTCCTCAGACAGTAGGTGTGGTCTCTCTCTCTCTCCTCAGTCAGTAGGTGTGGTCTCTCTCCTCAGTCAGTAAGTGTGGTCTCTCTCTCCTCAGTCAGTAGGTGTGGTCTCTCTCTCTCTCCTCAGTCAGTAGGTGTGGTCTCTCTCTCTCTCCTCAGTCAGTAGGTGTGGTCTCTCTCCTCAGTCAGTAGGTGTGGTCTCTCTCTCCTTAGTCAGTAGGTGTGGTCTCTCTCTCTCTCTCTCCTCAGTCAGTAGGTGTGTTCTCTCTCTCGTCAGTCAGTAGGTGTGGTCTCTCTCTCTCCTCAGTCAGTAGGTGTGGTCTCTCTCTCCTTAGTCAGAAGGTGTGGTCTCTCTCTCTCTCCTCAGTCAGTAGGTGTGGTCTCTCTCTCTCTCCTCAGTCAGTAGGTGTGGTCTCTCTCTCTCCTCAGTCAGTAGGTGTGGTCTCTCTCTCTCCTCAGTCAGTAGGTCTCTCTCTCTCTCTCTCTCTCTCTCTCCTCAGTCAGTAGGTGTGGTCTCTCTCTCTCCTCAGTCAGTAGGTGTGGTCTCTCTCTCTCTCCTCAGTCAGTAGGTGTGGTCTCTCTCCTCAGTCAGTAGGTGTGGTCTCTCTCTCTCTCCTCAGTCAGTAGGTGTGGCTCTCGCTCTCTCCTCAGTCAGTAGGTGTCGTCTCTCTCTCTCCTCAGTCAGTAGGTGTGGTCTCTCTCTCTCTCCTCAGTCAGTAGGTGTGGTCTCTCTCTCTCTCCTCAGTCAGTATGTGTGGTCTCTCTCCTCAGTCAGTAGGTGTGGTCTCTCTCTCTCTCCTCAGTCAGTAGGTGTGGTCTCTCTCTCTCTCCTCAGTCAGTATGTGTGGTCTCTCTCTCTCCTCAGTCAGTAGGTGTGGTCTCTCTCTCTCTCCTCAGTCAGTAGGTGTGGTCTCTCTCTCTCCTCAGTCAGTAGGTGTGGTCTCTCTCTCTCCTCAGTCAGTAGGTCTCTCTCTCTCTCTCTCTCTCTCTCCTCAGTCAGTAGGTGTGGTCTCTCTCTCTCCTCAGTCAGTAGGTGTGGTCTCTCTCTCTCTCCTCAGTCAGTAGGTGTGGTCTCTCTCTCTCTCCTCAGTCAGTAGGTGTGGTCTCTCTCTCTCTCCTCAGTCAGTAGGTGTGGTCTCTCTCTCCTCAGTCAGTAGGTGTGGTCTCTCTCTCTCCTCAGTCAGTAGGTGTGGTCTCTCTCTCTCCTCAGTCAGTAGGTGTGGTCTCTCTCTCTCTCCTCAGTCAGTAGGTGTGGTCTCTCTCTCTCCTCAGTCAGTAGTGTGTGGTCTCTCTCTCCTCAGTCAGTAGGTGTGGTCTCTCTCTCTCCTCAGTCAGTAGGTGTGGTCTCTCTCCTCAGTCAGTAGGTGTGGTCTCTCTCTCTCTCCTCAGTCAGTAGGTGTGGTCTCTCTCTCTCTCCTCAGTCAGTAGGTGTGGTCTCTCTCTCCTCAGTCAGTAGGTGTGGGCTCTCTCTCCTCAGTCAGTAGGTGTGGACTCTCTCCTCAGTCAGTAGGTGTGGTCTCTCTCTCTCCTCAGTCAGTAGGTGTGGTCTCTCTCTCCTCAGTCAGTAGGTGTCGTCTCTCTCTCCTCAGTCAGTAGGTGTCGTCTCTCTCTCTCCTCAGTCAGTAAGTGTGGTCTCTCTCTCCTCAGTCAGTTGGTGTGGTCTCTCTCTCTCTCCTCAGTCAGTAGGTGTGGTCTCTCTCTCTCTCCTCAGTCAGTAGGTGTGGTCTCTCTCCTCAGTCAGTAGGTGTGGTCTCTCTCTCCTTAGTCAGTAGGTGTGGTCTCTCTCTCCTCAGTCAGTAGGTGTGTTCTCTCTCTCGTCAGTCAGTAGGTGTGGTCTCTCTCTCTCCTCAGTCAGTAGGTGTGGTCTCTCTCTCTCTCCTCAGTCAGTAGGTGTGGTCTCTCTCTCTCCTCAGTCAGTAGGTGTGGTCTCTCTCTCTCCTCAGTCAGTAGGTGTGGTCTCTCTCTCTCCTCAGTCAGTAGGTGTGGTCTCTCTCTCCTCAGACAGTAGGTGTGGTCTCTCTCTCTCTCCTCAGTCAGTAGGTGTGGTCTCTCTCCTCAGTCAGTAAGTGTGGTCTCTCTCTCCTCAGTCAGTAGGTGTGGTCTCTCTCTCTCTCCTCAGTCAGTAGGTGTGGTCTCTCTCTCTCTCCTCAGTCAGTAGGTGTGGTCTCTCTCCTCAGTCAGTAGGTGTGGTCTCTCTCTCCTTAGTCAGTAGGTGTGGTCTCTCTCTCTCTCTCTCCTCAGTCAGTAGGTGTGTTCTCTCTCTCGTCAGTCAGTAGGTGTGGTCTCTCTCTCTCCTCAGTCAGTAGGTGTGGTCTCTCTCTCCTTAGTCAGAAGGTGTGGTCTCTCTCTCTCTCCTCAGTCAGTAGGTGTGGTCTCTCTCTCTCTCCTCAGTCAGTAGGTGTGGTCTCTCTCTCTCCTCAGTCAGTAGGTGTGGTCTCTCTCTCTCCTCAGTCAGTAGGTCTCTCTCTCTCTCTCTCTCTCTCTCTCCTCAGTCAGTAGGTGTGGTCTCTCTCTCTCCTCAGTCAGTAGGTGTGGTCTCTCTCTCTCTCCTCAGTCAGTAGGTGTGGTCTCTCTCCTCAGTCAGTAGGTGTGGTCTCTCTCTCTCTCCTCAGTCAGTAGGTGTGGGCTCTCGCTCTCTCCTCAGTCAGTAGGTGTCGTCTCTCTCTCTCCTCAGTCAGTAGGTGTGGTCTCTCTCTCTCTCCTCAGTCAGTAGGTGTGGTCTCTCTCTCTCTCCTCAGTCAGTATGTGTGGTCTCTCTCCTCAGTCAGTAGGTGTGGTCTCTCTCTCTCTCCTCAGTCAGTAGGTGTGGTCTCTCTCTCTCTCCTCAGTCAGTATGTGTGGTCTCTCTCTCTCCTCAGTCAGTAGGTGTGGTCTCTCTCTCTCTCCTCAGTCAGTAGGTGTGGTCTCTCTCTCTCCTCAGTCAGTAGGTGTGGTCTCTCTCTCTCCTCAGTCAGTAGGTCTCTCTCTCTCTCTCTCTCTCTCTCTCTCCTCAGTCAGTAGGTGTGGTCTCTCTCTCTCATCAGTCAGTAGGTGTGGTCTCTCTCTCTCTCCTCAGTCAGTAGGTGTGGTCTCTCTCTCTCTCCTCAGTCAGTAGGTGTGGTCTCTCTCTCTCTCCTCAGTCAGTAGGTGTGGGCTCTCGCTCTCTCCTCAGTCAGTAGGTGTCGTCTCTCTCTCTCCTCAGTCAGTAGGTGTGGTCTCTCTCTCTCTCCTCAGTCAGTAGGTGTGGTCTCTCTCTCTCTCCTCAGTCAGTATGTGTGGTCTCTCTCCTCAGTCAGTAGGTGTGGTCTCTCTCTCTCTCCTCAGTCAGTAGGTGTGGTCTCTCTCCTCAGTCAGTAGGTGTGGTCTCTCTCTCTCTCCTCAGTCAGTAGGTGTGGTCTCTCTCTCTCCTCAGTCAGTATGTGTGGTCTCTCTCCTCAGTCAGTAGGTGTGGTCTCTCTCTCTCTCCTCAGTCAGTAGGTGTGGTCTCTCTCCTCAGTCAGTAGGTGTGGTCTCTCTCTCTCTCCTCAGTCAGTAGGTGTGGTCTCTCTCTCTCTCCTCAGTCAGTAGGTGTGGTCTCTCTCTCTCTCCTCAGTCAGTATGTGTGGTCTCTCTCCTCAGTCAGTAGGTGTGGTCTCTCTCTCTCTCCTCAGTCAGTATGTGTGGTCTCTCTCTCTCTCCTCAGTCAGTAGGTGTGGTCTCTCTCTCTCTCCTCAGTCAGTATGTGTGGTCTCTCTCCTCAGTCAGTAGGTGTGGTCTCTCTCTCTCTCCTCAGTCAGTATGTGTGGTCTCTCTCTCTCCTCAGTCAGTAGGTGTGGTCTCTCTCTCCTCAGTCAGTAGGTGTGGTCTCTCTCCTCAGTCAGTAGGTGTGGTCTCTCTCTCTCCTCAGTCAGTAGGTGTGGTCTCTCTCCTCAGTCAGTAGGTGTGGTCTCTCTCCTCAGTCAGTAGGTGTGGTCTCTCTCCTCAGTCAGTAGGTGTGGTCTCTCTCCTCAGTCAGTAGGTGTGGTCTCTCTCCTCAGTCAGTAGGTGTGGTCTCTCTCTCTCTCCTCAGTCAGTAGGTGTGGTCTCTCTCTCTCTCCTCAGTCAGTAGGTGTGGTCTCTCTCTTTAGATTTTTCTAATAGTTTTATCCCTGGATTATGGTGATCCTATAACTTGTCAATGTGTAAGTAGTTTGGCTAAAGATTTATTTTTTTCTATTTAAAAGATACATAAATCTTATATTTATCTACCTGTTTATATGGCTTGTGGTAGGTTGGAAAATATTGGTAGGCAGCACTAGTCTCAGACACAAGAACGCACATTATTGGTTATTTAGTGTTCGGTCTATCTATATATTGTACAATTAGATATATCAACATAATTGTTTGAGACACATGTCTCCCTGTAAAGCTGGGATCTGATGGCGGTTCTGTGAACCACAAGCTTGGCCGCTGCTTTCGTGGCCGTTTCATCTCTGGTCTTTTATCTCCCACAGTTGGGTGCGCGTCCTTTATCCTTCCAGGTGTTTATGGCACGGTTGGGGTGGATCCGGTTCTGCAGTGGTTTGACTTTTGAACACGAGAGCCAATCAAAATGCAGGACAAGCGCCAAGCGCAAGCAGCTCCCACAAAGCATACATCTGCCAATGTCGATTGCCGAAATGCTTACTCCCTATTTCCTCCTGCAGTATGAATTTTACCAACAATACTATGCTATTCTAAACTATGTGGTATGAAGTATGACAGTGTAATGTTATATTGGTGACAATGTAGTGATAGTGGCAGCACTCCTAACAGTTCAGTCGGTGCACTGCCTGTGGGTGAAAACTGTCCTTGAACCTTCTATTCCTGGTTCTGATGGTGTGGTACCGGACCACAGGGGGAGAAGAGATGGTGCCCAGGGTTGTTGTGGTCGTTAATGATGAAGATGGCTTTGTTCTGACATCTGGTCCTAAAGATCTCCTTAATGGATGGAAGTGCTCACCCGATGATCTTCTCTGCAGTCCTCACGACCCTCTGGATGTCTTTCTTGTCCTGTTCAGTGGTGTTGCCGTACCACACAGTGACGCCACTCGTCAGGACTTTCTCTAACGGTGTCATGGTAGAGGTTCACAAGTTAAGTATATGACCTCGGGTCCGGGTGTTGCGGGTCCGATCTGTAGTCCCAGGAAACGGAAGCAGCTGACGATTTCCACCGGTGTCCCGTCCAGGCTGATGGTGGAGTGGGGGCCTCGAGTCCAAGATGAGCTCCTTAGTCTCGCTGACATTCAGTGCGAGGTTGTTGTCCTTGCACCATCGCGTCAGCAGGACTATTGCAAGTTCATTTATTTTTGCGGTTATGTCTATTGGTGCCATCCCTTGCAGTTTGCGCACTTATCACTGTTCCTTGCTCCATCAGGCCTTGTTGACATCCTTTCTTCCTTGGTGCGATCATCATGGAGGCAAGTTGGATGTCTTCTCTCACAGGTGTCGCAGGTGTTTCTATCTCTACAGTCCTTGGAGCGATGGCCAGACTTCAGACAGCCGAAACACAAGTTCTTCTCTTGGACAAACTTAATTTGTGACTGATTGTCATCTGCATAACCTTGCGACACCTCTGTAGACTGTGTCCTGCCCTCTCACAGAAGACACAGCCTGTGGCGACGGCTTTCTCATCTGAGCTGGTTGCTAAAACCCTTGCTCCAGGATCTCTGCTCCTGGAACCCTTGTCCAGAATACTTTCCCCTGGCTTCAGAGCATGAAGAGAGGTTATTGGGTGGCAAGCGATTCTGGCTTCACGTGTGAGGAACTTGACAAACTGGCTGAAGCTCGGGAACATGCGAGTTTCATCCTCTGTGGTCATGACCGTCCTACTCCATCTTGAAGTCAGCCAGTCTGGAAGTTTGGAGAGTATTTTCTGGTTCTCGTTGCAATCATTAAGTATTTCAAGACCTCTGACCTGAGACATGGCAGCCTCACAGCTGCGCAGGAAGTCGGCGAGTTCTTGAAGTTCCACACTGCATTTGGAGCTTATTTTGGGCCATGACTCAATCTTATCTCTGAAGGCCTTGGCAATGAGGAATGGATTGCCATATCGCTCATCTAGGATGTGCCATGCTGCATAATAAGCTGACTCTGTGCCTAGTAAGAAGTAGCTCTCTATGGCCTTCTTGGCAGATCCACCCACGTACTTGCGCAGATAATATATCTTCTCTTCGGCTGGTATGTTCTTCCTGCCAACAAGCGTCTGAAAGGACACCTTCCAGTCGTTGTATCGGAGTGGGTCGCCATTGAACACTGTAGGTTCAGGTATAGGAATGCGACTTGCACTGATGGCTTCTGCAAACAATCTGACAAGAGCTGCTGTGCTGTCTTCAGATCTGTCTTCTTGCCTTGTTTGTGATACAGCTCGTGGTGGAGAACGGTGCTGTAATAGGCTAGTTTGAGGCTTGATTTCCACTTCACTCCTCACAGAGACACGTCGATGGAGAAGCTCATTTACTTCTTCATCTGAGCAGTCACTTCGTTTAGCTGCTTGAGCTGAACATTCGCTCTGCTCATACACTTGCTGTCGTGCCTTGGCAGCCTTTAACTTCTTAATAGTTTCCAATCGATTTAGTTCTCTGCGTTTGGCTTCTAGCACTCTTTGTCTTTCTGCAGTTTCAGCCTCCTGCTTGGCTTTTAACTGGGCGGCTTCAGCCTCTATCTTGGCTTTTAACTGGGCGGCTTCAGCCTCCATCTTGGCTTTTAACTGGGCGGCTTCAGCCTCCTGTCTCCTGTCTTCAGCTTCAAGTCTTTGAAGTTCTTCAATATGACGCTCTTGCTCTAGCAGGACTTTTAAGGTGGCTTGGTTAGCAGCAACCTCAGCAGCTGCACTTGTTCTGCTTGCAGAGGAGAATTTAGTGTGGCAAGAGCTGGTGCCTGTCTTGACTGAGGCTACAGACACTATCTCTTCCATGAATTGTTCTTCATGCATTTGACCTTTAGCCTTTCTTGTGTCTAAAAGGTCCATTGCATTATTACAAATCTTCTTTGTTACTGATTCACAGGTGTCGACTCTGCGACGTGTGTTATGGTCAGGCACTTCAATGCGCTTCCAATCGTCATAAACCTCATTCAGACTCCTAGAGGCACTGCATATTTTAGTGACGTGTCCATCCAGCAGGTCGTCTGAGCTCGGTGCACACAGCGCTTGGTTAGCTTCTTTAGCAACATTTTTCCACTTCTCATAGACCACACTGAAACGATGTGCAACTTTTCTTATTTGCTCATCATGCAGTTCTTGACCCTTTTCCGTCAACATGCGGACTCTTTGGCCTCTTCGTGGCTCTTCTGAGGAAGCGGGGTTGCTAACTATTGTGCCTTATTCCCTTTGTGGTTGCACGGTTGCGCTGTCTTCATTTGCACCCTCTTTGTCAGGTGCTTGTGCCTGCATGTCTGTGCAATGTACATCCACAACAACCACACGCTGGCTGCCACTCTCAGACATCTTTACTTGGTTTAATGTTGTTACTCACTGCTTTCTGATGCTGTCTTATGGAGCAGTAAGTTCTCACTGTAATTCCCTCTCATGCAATGATGACAGCAATGCGTTCTTTATGGTACTGGTAGGATTTATTCAAATCCAGACCGTGAGAACTGTGAAATACACACATGAAATACAATAAATCACAGATCAAACAATAACAACATACATCCATATTATTTCTACTTCGTCTCTTAGTGTCACATGTCTTTACAATATTGTTAACCAAAATGAACCTAACCTACAAAACACATTAAATCCTTCCGCAATAAAAATAATAATAATAATAAACTCACTTAGCAAACATTTCGTTAGCACTTTAGCTACCTGGCTTGAGCCTACACACAGCTAACAACCACAACACCAAACGTACCTTATTGGCTGCATGCAATAAGAGAGGAAATTATGGAACTTCACTGACTGAACTGACAGACTGTGACGGAACTATCTCTTATATACGGAGATTTTGACACGCGTGCGTCGGCATAAAACGTCCCCGGAACACTGTGCGCTTCAACCATTAGTTCCGCCCTTAATCTACAGCATTTAGGTAGGAACCAAAAACTGGTAGAAACCAAAAACTCAAACTGAACACAGAGGCAGTTACAATTGCAATATTGAAATTTGCTCAGTGTTTTTGTTTTGTTGGTTAGCCATCAACAGAATAAACAGGTAGGTCAAAAGTCTTTGTCAGGTTCTTACAGGAACCCAAGCATTTTTTAATTACAAAATGGCCAGAATATTCAAATCTTATATTCAAATATTCAATAATATCTACCTGTATATCTTATAAACTTGTACGTTCCCTGTACCACATTAAGGCCTGTGCAGCAAACTCAGACATCAGGTCCCCCGCGGCTCCATGCTGAGAGGAAGGGGTTTATTCCTGACTGAGTGCTGCGCTAATCTGCGATGTTGACAGATCTGACCGGCCATCGGACCTCACCTCATTTGTCGGAGACTTTTCTTTGTGCAGCGCGGCTCTCAACACTCCCTGCCTCCCACTACCCCAGCTGGGTGCCAAGGAATCTCCTCGGCTGGATTATTTATCTTGTGAAACACGCGGGAAGATTCCTTATCACCTCCAATGACGTCTTTATTTTGACAGTTGCAGTCACAATACACATGAAATTGCTACGTTTCAGAATGTCATTTGTATTTATATTCAAACATATGTCATCTCTATATTTCAGAATTTAAATGTGATTTAGTAAACCGTATTATGGTTACTTATCCACTATTTGGCCTGACAGGAGATAGCTCACCAACGTATAAAAACTGTTTGTTTCAAACTGTTTTCGACAAACGCCATTTAAATGACCGACTGTACTTTAGTAGGCTAATAAAGGCGAGCGGTTGGGAAGGCAGGTGGAGGATGGCTGGTTTGCTAGAACCTGTTGAGGCCCAGTGGCTCTTTGCACCTCCTGAGTGCATACTTACCTTGTAGTTTAAGTTCCCTTAAAAAACGAATCTCTTAATAATAATAATAATAATAATAATTCAGATTCAGAAGATTCAGATTCAGAAAATTTTATTAATCCCGAGGGAAATTAAGGTGCAACAGTTGACACGGGGGGAATAAATGCACACACAAAAATACTAATACCTAAGCTAAAAAAAACAAAACAACAACTAACTAAATAAAACTATTATAGACAAAATATTTAAATAATTCTAAATGAAGTCTAAATGTATTGATAATGAAGATAAATTTACAGTATTATTACAGTAATACGTAGGTATATATAATACACAACAATACGTACAGTGCAAATTGGCAGTAATAATATATTAATAAATAACTCAACTGAAAAGTGACATGTGAAAAGTGAAAAAGTGAAAAGTGAATTCGGATTTGAAATAGAATTTACAGTGCAAAGTACAATGAGATGATTACAGTGCGTTGACCAAAAATAAAATAAAAATAGGTACGTTGGCCTCAGGTCACTGAGTCTCCACTGTCCCTCTCACGACCCGAGGTAGAGGAATTGAAGAGTCTAATGGCCACAGGAAGAAAGGACTTCCTATGGCGTTCTGTGGTGCACCTGGGTGGAATGAGTCTGAAATAATAATAATAATATAATAATAATAATAATACATTCTATTTCATGTAGCTCTTTTCTGGACACCCAAAGCGCTTTTCAGACATGGTAAAATGACATATACGGTAAAACAATTTAATAGTTATATAGATTAAAATAAGACAAAATAAAATAGATTAAAAAATAAAAATATAAATTTAGAATCTTAAAAAACTGCACCTGTAGTTTAGCAGTGATTTCATTTAAAAGGAACATTAATAGTACAATAAATAAGCAACAAAGGCCATACTAAATTGTATTAATTTACAGTAAAGTAGACCAATGTATGGAATGGAAACTGGATGAATGAAACTGGGAGAGGCCACGTAGACTAATAATAAATTAAATTAAGACATTCCACGGTGTTCTTGTGTAATTCATAACCCTACGATGTTATGCGTGGTGTTTCAGGCCTTCGGTTCAGCACACACTGCTGTCATCCAGGGATGAACATTCATTTTCCTGGAACTCATGTTCTGCATTGCTCTCTCCTTCTACTTCCGTCCATCGTACTCTGTGTCTCACTCTTTATGCGTGTCTCACTCTCTCTCTCTCTTTCTCTTTCTCTTTCTCTCTCTCTCTCACAGGCAGCGCTGCAGCCTCCTCATGGAAGCAGCCCAGGCGTCGGGGGGTTCTCCGTCGGCTCTTCTGCTGTCTGTGCAGCAGAGAAGCCGACCTGCCGCCGGTTAACAACAACGCCCCCCTATTGGTGGAGGAAAATGGATCCCTCACAAAGGTAAGCATCTGTGGTCTACACTAAAAGGATATCCCCAAGATGTCTGGTCGCCACCCACCCAAGGGACACAGATCCCACATGATTGATGGTCACATGATCAACAACACATGTTTCCATGGCAAAAGGTCCTTTCATGTTTACAGAGTATCTGCTCCCTGGGGACTAGGATTGGGTTTCACAGATGAAATGTGCTCAATGTACAGCCATCCGTCAAAGCCCAGTGCGATTTTCTAGGCTTTGCTTGATAGGGGGGGTCGCGATTCGAGAAGTGGGCTTCAGAACGGAGTTCACTGAGAATGTGCTACTGGGCAACACACTCCCAACACGCTTCACGCTAACATAATTGGACATGGCCAGGATCAGTGTTTTTAAATGTGGCTGAGGGTAGCTTTGTCCTCCTCTTGTCGTACGTAAGAAACAAGTGATATGTGAGAAATGAGAGCAGGGGTATCGAGTGGTAAAGACTGGTTCAGGTGTCTGGTTCAGATTTATGCCTTACTTCAGCTTTTTATAGAGATTTGATATTCCAGGAGTTATTTGTCACGTCTCCCCAAGCCCCCAAAATAAATAGCATGTCTCCCACTGCAGGGGGGAAGGGTAGGGGTCAAGTGGTGGTAGCGGTGGCAGTGTTGGTCATGACCACCAACCAGCCCCCTCCTCCCCAGCTCCGTCATGCCGGTGTGTGTGTGTGTGTGTGCTCCTGCTGCCCCTCTCCTGTCAGGCTGCTACTCTTGTAACCCCTCCTCTCTCGCCAGTCGTGTGAAACACCGTTCTTTCCCTGCCTGTCGCTGACACCTGCCAGTCAGTTGACTTCAGACGTTCTCGGTTTCTGTTGTGCAACTTTTTTTTGGCTTTGCTGAAAGGATGATCAGTGCAGTTTAAAGGAAGAAATTTCTGTGACGTGACCGCAGTCCGACTGAGAAAAGCTAGCTACTATATGTACTGGAGAGGCAGTTGAGAGTCGAGTCCCTGTGACAGGGTTTTTTTGTCTGCAGAAGACATGCCTGCTGAACTTTGCCAGATCCCACAAGTGGGAGAAGCCACCGACTTGACGAAGACCTTGAAGGAAAGCGCTGGATTTGGTCTGAGCGTCCTTGTGGAATATGCAGAGCAGAAACCTATCAATGGAGTTATGGATTCTTCCGGACTGGACTGCGACCAACGTTGCAGCATTAATGGACATTGTCTCGAAAAGGAGATTGAGCCTGTGGACACGTGGAATGGAAATGCCCAAAGTTTTGAGAATAATGTGGAACAGTTTAATTTAGAGAGTAACCCTGAACAGTGTGAAGCTTTGGAGTTCATTGACCCATTGGATGGCTGCGTTCAACCCTGTGGCTGTTGGACCTACGAGTGCTGCACTAATCAGGGCTTTGCATCTGAATGCAGTCCATCCTGTGAACACTGTGCTGAACACCTTCAAGTATCTCAGCAATGCGAGCCTCTTGAACAACAGTTTGAGTCTTTCGACTCTGAGCCAGAGAACGCCGCAGTTGACTCTGAGGCTTTCGCACAATTAGATTTTATTTCTGAACATAAGGAACAATTAGACTTGCCAAACCAGCAGCTTGCATGCTTTGACACATCAGGCACAACAGGACAGGACTCTGAGGATTTGGAACAATGTGAAGTGTCTGTTTTACCCAGCAACTTTGCAGGGACTTTATTTGACAGTGACACTGAAGTTTGTGAGTATTATGAAGAGCATGATGAAACTGAATGCACCAAAGTTATTGATGAGCCCACAGAAGATGATGTGGATTTTCCACCCAATGATGAAGAGTGTTCTATATTATCAGAAGAGGAGGACTTAATAAGTGCTGACCCACCGCTTCAAGACAGTTCTAATGAAAGCACAGACTACCTTAATGAAGATGATGATGATGGAGGCCAGCTAGATGAGGAAGGCGACCCTCCGGATGTTGAGTATGATGACACACCGCTTCAAGACAGTTCTAATGAAAGCACAGACTACCTTAATGAAGATGATGATGATGGAGGCCAGCTAGATGAGGAAGGCGACCCTCCGGATGTTGAGTATGATGACACACCGCTTCAAGACAGTTCTAATGAAAGCACAGACTACCTTAATGAAGATGATGATGATGGAGGCCAGCTAGATGAGGAAGGCGACCCTCCGGATGTTGAGTATGATGAAGTGTGTGACCACAGCCATTATTCATCTGACGAAAGTGAGCACATTGAAACTGACTGTGACTCAGGAGAATGCTATCAACACACAGAAAAGATGTTTGGCCCAAACTCTGACATTAACCCTGAAGAAGATGACTTGTCCGACTGCTCCGAAAGCAGATTGTTTGAGACCTGCTCCGATGGCAGCCCTCCGTCAGAGCCCTGCTTCGATTCATCCAGAGAATCCGATAAAGGACCCCATGAAGATTCCAGCGGAGAACTTATCCAGTGGGAATCGTTTGACGAAGGTGACGATGAGGAAGATGACGAGGATGAGGATGATATAAATGCTGACATGGAACAAACCAAGGAAAATAAGGTTGTTGACGCAGATTTATTTGACTTATTTGACCGCGGAGACTATTTTGGACTCTCTTTTCAACAGAGGAAACCATATATTTCCTGTTTTGATGGTGGGGACATCCATGACCATCTGTATCGTGAAGAACCAAAACCTGTGGTGCAGAAAGTCAAAGCCAAAAAGCCCAGTAGACGTCGGAGAATGAAGGAACGGCCGTCTATTTCAGACGCCACGTCCCCTGTCGGTGAACACAACTCTGATGTTGATGAGGCCCCTCCCGGGGCTCCACCTCACCACTCAGCGGCTGCAGTAGAACAGGAAGTGGGGGATGAGGATCAAACTGTCATCGTTGATGAGAATGAATCTCGGGTCATCGGCGCTGAGGAGGGAGATGATGAGACCTCCCGGGGAGACGCCGGGGAGCAGGGAGGAGGATATGGATATGTTCTCGGCAATGAAGAGGAAGACGAGGCCAGTCCCATATCTGTTATTGAGAATATACGAGCACCGTGCATGGAGGCCATTTCTGTCGAAGGCGATGCGTATGAAGTTCACGAAACTCCAACATCTGATTCTGCTGCTGAAGACGTTTTGGCCATTGATCAGAGCCAGGAAACAACAGTGGCGGACACAACGAACGCACATCAACAGCATGTCCACTTACTGAACAGGATTGAAGATGCTGAACAACAAGAAGATGATGATGTTTTCATTGTATGTTCGGAAAGCGAGCCATATTGGGCATTTACCCGATATGTCCCAACAGAGTTTGACGAGTGTGATGTTGAAGATTACTATGCATATCAAATTAAAAGCATGCAATCATCCATTAACATAACAGCCACGCGAAGGACACATGGCCAGAGGGTTCCAGAAACGGATGAATGCAGACGAGAGCTTAACGCTGAATCAGAAGAAGGAACCGACTCAATCCTCCACCTCGGTGAAATATTACCTGCTCTGGAGACTGGCTTGAATGGACTAAGCCTGGCTCATGAATCAGAACCCGGTCCTCCTTTAGACCTAATTCACAGCGTAGTTCCCGAAGGGCTGAGAACCGAGAGGAGAAACAGCAAGGCTGAGGAAGATGAGGAAAGCGAAGAGGATGAAGTGGGTGAAGACGAGCCTTGTGAATGTGAATACTGCATTCCACCTAAAGAACAGGTATTGATAATTCTTTGACCTGCAGTTGTAAAAGTTCTATAATAGATTTGACCTTGTGTGTATGATGCTGTGTCCATATATTTTGGTTTGACCTGTGATCCTTGAACATGTTTTCAATTAGCATTTTTACTTATCAAAACCATTCCACAAATTTGGTGTGTGGAATGATGTTTTTCCCACCACAAAGGGACACTGAACGCGGCAGTTGAAAGCAAATGTACTTTGGTCACATAGAAAAGGCAGTTTAGATGTTGGATGCCAAACCAGCTGCTCTGTGTATGTCAATACAGGCTTTGCCTTCTACACATATATGACTTGGCATGTGGCAGTGGATTGCCGTCAGTGGATTGTCATGCCGGCTTGTTCCTCCCAGTATGCCTCGAAGTCACCGTGTAAGCGTGTTGAGGGAGATGATGGTCCCACGGCCTGGCACTGGACTTGGCCAGGATGAAATGTCAATGCTCTATTAACAAAGTGACAGCTGTAGGGGTCAGTGTTGTATTAGGTCGTCTTGTAAACAAACAACACCACAACCACATTGTATAAGTCTCTGTACAAAGTGAGCCGGTCATTTAAATTCACAAAGCTGAAATCTGGGTTTTTCAGCCAGTATGCTCTGTTTTCTTAATGTAGGTTTAAAAGTAAAATAACGTCTTCTGGTGTTCTTTATTTTCAGGTCCCGACAAAGCCGCTTCTTCCACAGATGAAGTCGAAGGATTCAGGGAAGATCTGCGTGGTCATCGACCTGGATGAAACCCTGGTTCACAGTTCATTCAAGGTGAGGTTCACTCACCTGATGGAGGATGCTCCAGGCACACTTTGGAGGAAAAAAAGTGGATGAGCTTGTTTGCTTATTTGTGCTGCAAAGTGACTCGGACAGAAAGAGGTTTTATTTATTTATTACTGGCCAGTATGTCAAATAGACTTTTACACTATCAAATGTTGTTTTATATTATCTAGCCATCCTTTGTGGGAAACTCATTGTTATTTTAACTCAAAGAAAGATGTAGTCCTTTTTGTTCATTAGTACTTCTTGAAGGTACCTCTGCAACATATGTTCAGTGATCTTGCGAACCTAAACGGCTGTGAGATCAGAATATACTACACCAAGAAATGGCTTTTCAACAAAGAATCCAAATATTCTATGAAAATATGAAAATATCGTAGAGAAACATTTTTTTTGTCAAGACAAATCAAATCATTTGAACTTGTGATGGGTTTGGATCCATTTTAAGGCCTCATTTTGCAGAACAAATGAATCAATGCCTAATGGGATGGATCCCATGTCCCACCATGTAACAGGGTGAGAGCAGAGTGGGCCCTTCTTGGGTCTCCAGCGCCCCCAGAAGGTCACTGGATATCAGCGGCCCCTTCAGTGTGAACCGGGTCAGGAGTGCAGCTCCCTGCCTCGGCCCCAGAACTTTATGACTTTGACACACTTTTTTTTAAATTTATTGGTCTGACAAATTGTTAAATGTGACATTTGGGACTTGACTTGATGGTTCTGTCAGGGTCGTTACGAGGCTGTAGAGATGTCACCTTCTAGTTTGACTTTTAATGCGTGACTTTCAGAATCCAAATTCAGAACCTGAATTTGATTTATTGGCCAAGCATGCTTTGAGCTGCACATTAAACGGGATTTATAAATGGAACAGGGACCCTCGATATGCATTAAAGGCCGGAGATATATTTTATTTTATCTAGAGATAAAATAAGAAATGCATGAATTTAATTCAACTTTATTTGCATAAAGGTATTATTATTTTGCAGCCCTAAAAGCAAAGTGACACAACAAAATGTAAATTATAAATTCATGAATATTATAAAATACAATAGAATATTAATAAAACATTAATACTATTGTCATAATACATGCTTGTAAAGAAATGTTTTGCTTCAATTATGCCTTTAGCATGGTCATTATTATTGTTTATCAAATGAACATATTTTTCCAAGGTGACAGAACCGATTGGTGTTGTCGCTGCTCATATATCCGTGACCTGAGGGACCGGCTATTTCTGGCCAAGCTCATTTCAAAGTCAATATCAAGTCATTACAAAATATGTATTTCCACCAAAGCCTCTACAGAGAAACTAATTTAGCATCTAACCAGAGTGTAAATGCTACAGTACAGTGCATGGTAATATATAATGTACAGTGGTTAAATAAGATGTAAGGACAGTCAACTATGTATAAAAACAGGTGTAAAATAACTTGCAGAGTATGTATAAGATATGTGCAGAATTCTAGGTGTGTAAATATATACAGGTATTGGAAATGAAATGTCATTTGGAAGGAAATGCTGATATATTGCAGTCCTATCTATTTAGAAGACCCATTGCCTTATAGCATACTCTGTGTGTGTTATACTCTGCAGGCCTCCTGTGGTGTAAATGTCTCACATGTTCAACATGCCTTTCTTCTTAGCACACTAGCAGTTTATACATTGTAAAGCCACTGGCGATATGGAAGGAGAAATATCAATATTTATAATTCCAGATTATTTAAGTACAATGGAATGCTTACTCCCCATTCACTCCCGCAGTATGGATTTCTACAACAATACAATATGTATTATTACATCATTAATCATAAATATACCATCAATTAATGCATTTATTTTATTGCAAAATGCTTCGGATTAAAAAGTGGAATATTATCATTATGATTTTATATTTTAAAGTGTTTATTTTAGCCTATGACATCATATTGCCCAAAGATTTAGAATGACATCCTAAATAAAGGTCACATCTGAACCGGTATATTTCTGCCTCTATAAATCAGTCACTTTATGAGTCTTGTCAAACAGAGTATATGTCAATGTGAAAGACACAAGAGCTGGCTTATTTACACACGGGTCATCTTCAAGTCCCTGACACAGCGTCTCTGCTTGTGGTACCGCTTACAAACTCCTAATACATACTGTATATACAGGTATATACTTTATATACTGTAAATATACACACATATATATATATAAACATATACAGTATATATGCTACCAGTTTAATACAACATACATTGGTGTTTGTTTGTTTCATCTACAGCCGCTGAACAACGCAGATTTTATCATTCCAGTGGAAATCGATGGAACAGTTCATCAGGTATGTGTGATGTGTTGAAGAGGCCTTCTCTGTCCTCTCTCTGGGCTCACACACTGGGACTCAATTCAAACTCTAAAATCAGCTATTCTACATGGATTCAATTAAGACCAATCAAATCATATATTCTAGATGGATTCAATTAAGACATCTAAAATCATCTATGTAAAATGGATTCAATTAAGAAATTAAAAATTATATTTTAGATGGATTCAATTAAAACTCTAAAATCATCTATTCTAAATGGATTCAATTAAGACAAATAAAATCATATATTTTAGATGGATATAAAATAATCTATGTAAAATGGATTAAATAAATCAATTAAAAATGATATATTTGATATGGATTAAATAAAGAAATCTTAAATCATCTATTTTAGATGGATTCAATTAAGAAATCTAAAATGATCTGTTCCAGATGATTCAATTAAGGGATATACAATCATAGATTTGAGATGAATTCAATTAAGTTATCTTAACTCATATATTGTAGATGGATTCAATTAAGAACTAAAAAATCATAATTTCTAGATGATTTAAATCAGGAAAATTGTAATCCTCTGTTCTAGATGTCAGAAAGTTCAGTTGGTTAGATGGACGATCTCCACCGTGATCCACTGTAAAGCCAATACAAGCCTATTCCTGTAAACACATCTTAATCTTAATAATTAACAATCTTAATATATTAATTAGTTTCTATAATACATGTCATTATTAATAATAATAATAATAATAATAATAATTCATTTGATTTCATATAGCGCTTTTCTGGACACCCAAGGTGCTTTTATTGCACCTTTTTAGAGGAGTTTGACCTTTGCACCAAAGTGCATCACATTAAATCAGAAAAGCCAAAATAATAAACATTGCAGCCTCTGAAATCAACCCATGGGCCCAGCGGCTGCAGGGCGCTGCTCTCTGTTGACGGCCCTCAGCAGCAGGCTCTATTTCAGGGCCTGACCAAACCAAGCTACCCCTGGCAGGCTCTTCAGAACCGCCTGCCAAGCATAACACAGCCGGCCAACATAACAGGCTAATATCGCGGGCTAATATTGCGGGCTACCACCACTGTGGTCCCTTCAAATGGTCAATGGTACGTGACCATTTAGCCACCGTATGCCCGACGTATCAAAATGTCTCTTAAGCGCTGAACTATCAATGTAAAAAAAAATAGAAAAGTTGTGTCCATAACGTAATAATAACTTCTATAGAATGTTCGATAACTTATATCAACGAATGCTTAGCGTGTCACCGTATCAACGTCACCGTATCAACGTTACCGTATCAACGTCACCGTCACCATATCAACGTCACCGTATCAACGTCACCGTATCAACATCACCGTATCAACATCACCGTATCAATATGCTGAAAAAAACTTTGAGGAAAGCTGCCAATAGGCCATTATACGGTAGCTGTAAGTTGGAAACACGTTCAGTAAGTTCTGTGGTCGTCCAGAACACGTCAAATACGTCTACATACGTCAATATGCGTTGGAGATAAGTTACACATACATTCAAAGTACGTTACTCGTAGGTTAGAAATAAGTTTTGGGTACGCTAGACATTATCTCAATGTATTACGACTTATGAGTAACTTACAAGTTACGAGTGTGAACGTGTGTCAACGATCGCATAACTTACCTACAATTATGGCCAGCGTTTGGCTCATACGACATATGAGCCAAACGCTGGCATACGACCTCGCTGTACTACGACGTATACCAGCGTGCTTCAGCGTGCTCTTAACTTATACAAAACCTACCCAGAACTTATTCGACGTATGCCAGCGTTTTAGAGAAATTTTGATACGTCGGGCATATGCTGGCTAAATCGTCAAGGTGTGACAGCGCCTTAACCCAGCCGGTTTTAGTGGAGCAGACTGAAGAGGCTTGGGTCTGTTTCAAGTAATCCAGGATAGGCTTGTTGAACCAGAAGAGGCCTATTCAGGGTGACTTGGGTCAGAAACTGGGCTACTAGCAGCATCCCGCTTGGACTGGAGAGACTGGGTTATATTATTATTAGCAGTGCGTGCATCAATCTATCACAACGTAATCGACTGATTGATCTTTGGTTCTTTATTGGCTGTGCTACAGGTTGAAGGTAGCGGTGTAGCATTTGAATGGAGACGTTTTAAAGTGCAGTGTTTCTCACATGGGGAACTCATACCCTCAGTGGACTAGAACGGTTCCAGGGGACCAGGGATCTTCCAGTTCCCAAACCAACAGACTGAGCTACTGCCGCCCCTGTTGTGGTGCATATGATGGCTGAGGGCTGTCCATCAGTAAATGGAATTTAAATCATCATCATAATAATAATAATACATTTTATTTGTGGGGTGCCTTTCAAGACACCCAAGGACACCTTTCAGAGCATATATGCTACAGTAAAATGACAATTAAAATAAAAAAACAGTGGACTTCACGAAGTGTCCGCAGGGTTTAAAACAAGACAAACAACAGGAAGTAAACTTACAAGAAAGATGGTACAGTTTATAAGGGATATGCCAGTTAGAACAGATGGGTTTTTAGTTGTGTTTTGTAAGTTGTTATAGAGTCAGACTGTGGGATGTGTAGTGGCAGGGAGCTCCAGAGTCTGGGAGCCGAGCAACTGAAAGCTCGAGCACCCATGGTGCTGAGGCGTGAGCTGGGGACGGTGAGAAGTACAACGGAGGAAGAGTGGAGGGTGCGGGAGGGGGTGTACTCCTGAAGGAGGTCAGTGATTGGTGGGGTTAGATTGTGGAGAGCTTTGTAGGTGAGTAAAAGGTTTTTATAGTCAATCCGGTAGCGCACAGGAAGCCAGTGTAGTTGAATGAGAACGGGGGTGATGTGGTCAGATGAGTTAGTGTGGGTGATGATCCGGGCAGCAGAGTTCTGAATTATTTGCAGTCTTTTGAGGAGTTTGATGGGAAGGCCAGTCAGAAGTGCATTGCAGTACTCAGTCCGGGACGTGACAAATGGGTGGACCAGGATTTGAGTGCTGGATTGGGACAGAGATAAGCGGACTCTGGAAATGTTCCGAAGATGGAAGAAGGCAGTGCGAGTGATATTTTTAATGTGTGGTATAAATGAGAGGGAGCCGTCCAGAATGACACTGAGGCTTTTTACTTTTTTCCAAAAAAAAATTGAGAATGGTATGGGGAAGCCGTCGATGATGATGTGGAGTTGGGGTGTTTTGTGACTTGGTGAGGGTGGATTTGGAGCCGACGAGCAGGGCCTCAGTTTTGCTAGCGTTGAGCTTGAGGATATTCCTGCTCATCCAGCTCCTGATGTCCTCTAGGCAGGTGGTGAGGGAGGTGGTGAGGGAGGTGGTGAGGCAGGTGGTGAGGGAGGTGGGGGGCAGGGTAGTGGTGGGTTTGGAGGAAATGTAGACCTGTGTGTCGTCGGCATAGCAGTGAAAGTGAACCTCGTGGTGATGGAGGATTTTGCCGAGGGGGAGGAGATATGTGATGAATAGGAGTGGACCCAGTACTGACCCCTGGGGGACACCCAGTGCAACAGAACACCCTGACTTTTGGTTCCCGAGTTGTACAAACTGTTGTCTGTCAGTGAGGTATGATGTGAACCAGGAGAGTGCAACACCAGTGATCCCAATGCCAGCCAGGCGGTCCAGGAGTAGTGGGTGGGAAATGGTGTCGAATGCAGCGCTGAGGTCGAGGAGGATGAGGATGGTGAGAAGTCCAGAATCAGCTGCACGGAGGACGTGTGAGGTCGTTAGTGATTTTAACCAGGGCTTCAGTGCTGTGTTTTTGGCGGAAACCGGATTGAAAGGGTTCATCATGACTGTTCCGGTTGGGTGTGTCCATTCCATCCATGGAAGGCACGAAGGCCGTTACATTGACAGCCCTATTGCGTTCATGGTCTAACCTTATTCACCTCGGAGGGGGATGATGTATTGCTGTAGGTTTAGTATTGTATATGTTGGAGTTAAGTGTGTGTGTTTCTCCCCTGCAGGTTTATGTGCTGAAGAGACCCCACGTGGACGAGTTCCTCCAGCGGATGGGGGAGCTGTTTGAGTGCGTTCTGTTCACCGCCAGCTTGTCCAAGGTATGCCTGCACATACCCAATACATACCAATACATACCTCAATTGATTAGATTAGATTTAGTGTATTGTCATTTCACAGCACAAGAACAGTACAGAGAAAATAATTAGGCATCTAACCAGAGTGTAAATGTTACAGTAAAGTACATTATAATATATAATGTACAGTGATTAAATAGGATGTAAAAACTGTCTACTAGGTATAAAAACTGAGATAGTGTAGTATACTTAGGTAGCCATACTGGCCAGAGGTACACCTCTGCATGTGTGTGGTGTGTCATGTGGATGATGATGATGATGATGATGGTGGGGGTTTGGCTATGTCTGGGGTCCAGTACGCTGACCCCGTGTCCGACCTGCTGGACAAGTGGGGAGCATTCCGGAGTCGTCTGTTCCGGGAGTCATGTGTCTTCCACCGGGGGAACTATGTCAAGGACCTGAGCCGTCTGGGTCGCGACCTCCACAAGGTCATCATCATCGACAACTCCCCTGCCTCCTACGCCTTCCACCCCGACAACGCTGTACGAACACTTACCCTTCAATTTATTCAGCGTGGATATTAACGTAGCATTGATCGGTTGTCTGGTTGGAGCTGCGTGGTGATTGGGTGTCTGCTTTGATCTGCGGGGTGATTGGGTGTCTGCTTTGATCTGCGGGGTGATTGGTTGTCTGGTTTGATCTGCGTTGTGTGGTGATTGGTTGTCTGGTTTGATCTGCGTGGTGATTGGGTGTCTGGTTTGATCTGCCTGGTGATTGGTTGTTTGGTTTGCACTGTTTTCTTTTGTGTTTTTATGTTTTTATTGTTGTACCAAGTCGGTTATTGTTGTACCCGGTGTTTTACTGTGTATTGTATCCACCTGTTCTGTTCTGTGTATTTTACCTTTTCTGTCCAGCACTTTGTGGCTTTTGTCTTTGAAAAGGGCTTCATAAATAAATGTTACTTACTTGCTAATGCTCTTCTTTATTTCCTGTGTTTGTGGAACGGTCAGGTGCCCGTTGCCTCCTGGTTCGACGACATGTGCGACACGGAGCTGCTGGATCTCCTCCCTTTCTTTGAGAGACTGAGCCGAGTGGACGACGTCTACCACGTCCTGAAGCAGCAGCAGACGGCCAGCTAACAGGAGGAGGAGCGGATGGATAACGATGGATCCTCCACACCCTCGTCACGGGGCCAGGGAGGCTGACGAGGCTCAGCCTCGCCTCTCCACCACAACGGACCAGCGGTTATGTCTAGTAAATAGTTCTTAAAAAACAGGCGAATAGAGGAAAGTCGGTTTATTTAAGGAGCTTTGTTGTATTAATTGTTCAGAAATCACTAAACTAATGATGCTTTGAGGTTTCATCATTTCAAGTCAAGGAAATTACCTTTTAAATAGGAAACCGGTTCAATCAATCTAGTTTGCCGGAGCACAAGACACTAAACACCTGTTCAGGTAGACAGGCGGTGCAGCTGGTGTGTTTGTTTGTTGTTCAAATGCCTTTAACTCAAAGGCACAAACAGCTGATCTTCCACTCTCAAAGGAACTCAATGAGTCCTGTTTTCACACACGGAGCGAAGGAGCCTTTTAGAAAGTTGTGTGTTTATGGGATCCTTAAAGAACGAAACCCCAAGTGCCCTGATGAACATTAGCATCAAACACGCAGACAGGCCAACTTTAAGCTAACATTTGTTTTGTTTAAAGCCCCTTATCTATGAAGGGATGCAAGTTTATTTTAGCTTTTTGTACAAAAACAATACTGTTAATACTGGCCATTTCTGTATTTGACCCGTTATACCTAACTACTAGTTAAGTGTTCAACTAGTGATGTAGCTTGTTTGTTAACACCAGTGACCCACAGTTAAACACTTTAAACACAAACCAGCTCTCCTGGACCACCCGCTGGGGGAAACCTTTTAAAAACACCATTTGTGTGGCAAGACTTATTTTTGTACATATAGCAGGGTTTTAAGGCAATCATTTATTTAGATTTCATTTGAATAATACCATTTTATTGATAAAAAAAATATATATATGTCATGTTTTACGTTTGTTTTATAGTGGAACCAATGTTAACAAAGCAATAGAAAATGGACAATCCATAACTCAAGTTTCATGAACTTATTTTATGATTGTTTACTGATGCATTAGAAGAGTGACAGTCAGTCAGTACTGATGTCAGTCAGTACTGATGACGGTTGGTCAATACTGATGACAGTCAGTCAGTACTGATGTCAGTCAGTACTGATGACGTTCAGTACTGATGTACGGTCAGTCAGTACTGATGACGGTCAGTACTGATGTACGGTTGGTCAGTACTGATGACGGTTGGTCAGTACTGATGACGGTTGGTCAGTACTGATGACGGTCAGGTCTGATGACGGTTGGTCAGTACTGATGACGGTCAGTACTGATGACGGTTGGTCAGTACTGATGACGGTTGGTCAGTACTGATGACGGTTGGTCAGGACTGATGACGGTCAGTACTGATGACGGTTGGTCAGTACTGATGACGGTCAGTACTGATGACGTTCAGTACTGATGATGTTCAGTCAGTACTGATGATGTTCGGTCAGTACTGATGACGTTCAGTACTGATGATGTTCAGTCAGTACTGATGACGGTTGGTCAGTACTGATGACGGTCAGTACTGATGACGGTTGGTCAGTACTGATGATGGTCAGTACTGATGACGGTCAGTACTGATGATGTTCAGTCAGTACTGATGATGTTCGGTCAGTACTGATGACGTTCAGTACTGATGATGTTCAGTCAGTACTGATGACGGTCGGTCAGTACTGATGACGGTCAGTCAGTACTGATGACGGTCAGTCAGTACTGATGACGATTGGTCAGTACTGATGAGTCAGCCAGTACTGATGACAGTCAGTCAGTCTGATGACGGTTGGTTTAAAAGCACACTTGGGTTGTTGCTTCCTATCTAAACTTGAATTGGACTGTTTTGAAACAGCGTCTAGTCTGCTGCAGTCTAGTACCACTCACTTTGTCCTTTTAACGTGTGTGTGTGTGTGTGTGTGTGTGTGTGTGTGTGTGTGTGTGTGTGTGTGTGTGTGTGTGTGTGTGTGTGTGTGTGTGTGTGTGTGTGTGTGTGTGTGTGTGTGTGTGTGTGTGTGTGTGTGTGTGTGTGTGTGTGTGTGTGTGTGTGTGACACGTAACAGTTTTTGTTGTTAACAAGAAAATACTTTGATAATGCAACAAAGCGTTGTAACCCCTTTCTATATTATTTTTGGAAAATAACTTTTTTTTTCCTGTATGCAACAGGAGTGTAATGAATGACCGCCAAGTTAAGAAACTGGTTAACTACATGTTTGATTGGTTAATTAGCTGCTGATAGAAGACGAGAGGCATGTGTGTACCCTGTATCAATAAAGCATGTTTTATTCAGGCCAACTGGCGCTACCATACTTTCAAAAAGACTCTAAAGGTTCCAAGACAACATACAAAATGAAATGACAAATAAAATACAATTGGAATAGACCTCATTCATATGAAAACAAAACAAATTGACCCTTAAGTTTCACACGCCCATTCAGAAGACTAATGTACCACATCCTACTGATGTGATCCTCACTGACCAAACTGACCCGTCTGGGCCTCCTCTGACCCTCCAGCGCTCGTCAGGTCATCACAAACACTAACTAATGGACATCCAACATGAGAGAGAGCTGTTGGGGTTTGATTCTTCTTTAAAAGCACTTATTATTGCATTTCTCCGCAATCTCATGATTAAGAATAAGTCATTAAAAACAAGTCACTTTGATGTATAAGAGTTGCAGGGTTCATCTAGAGCTGTTAGTGTTAGCGTAGCTAAGATGCTTCTTGAATTACAAATAAGTTAGTTGAGTCTCGCCACACTATTATGCGTACAGACATCTGATTATTGATATGGAAATAAGATATGTCTTATTATATATCATTTTTTACAAAGGCAACAGATTAATATGTAATTCATTAGAAATGACATACCCCTGTTTCAGTTGTTTGGGAGTGAACTATGTTCTCGTTGACCGCTCTATGAGACCATTTAGATTTGAGATTCCCCCGGGTCATTTCTGACCAATCAGGTCGGAAATCATATCTACAGCACCTTTAACCTCACCTATTCTGTATATTTCAACGTTCATATTTTGACTCGCTGGCCTTTCTTAGTGAAGTCCTTTTCATAATTGTAACGGTTATCTTTGTGCTGTATATTTGTTCTTGGTGAGTCTGCGTGGGCGGCTGTTGTCCATGAAGGGTTAATATATCACGACTGAATTAAATAACCTCACCTACCAACTGTTTCTGGGCCAAGCGATAAAAAAGAAAGAAAACTTCATTCATATATCTCACCACATGATAAACAACACGTCATGTCAGCCTTCAATAATATAATAGTGTAATAAAATCCATTGGGTATGTAAATAATACCGCGAGTGCCTAGGCTTTGTTTTTAGTTGGTTAGGTTTTGTTGAACTCGTCGCCCGGTGTGAAGTCCACAGTGACGCCTCGTCACTCAGGGGTCACCTGGGAAACCTGAGCACAGGAGGAGAAGAAGAACAGTCACAAATAGAGGCTGTCCATCAGGGGCCTTGGCCTTGTTCTGTCAAGACATCCACACTTTCTCATGTGGTCCTCATGTCTCCATGACAACACGACCCTCCGTCTCCAGGGGTCATCTCTTCATGTTTTAAAAAGATTGACAATGTCTTGTCTTTGCTTATTATTTAGCAGTTGCTTTCCTTTTCTACAGCACATGAGAACAGATGAAAACACCTCTCGGTTTACCGTCCATTTGAGGAGTTTAAACAAACCCACATTTTGCTTGGGGTTCTAAGTCAGTAAGGTTCATATCCCTGTCTCACACTTCACACCCTCTCGAGGCAGCGACGTTACTTCCATTTTTAGATTAGAATTGTGAAGAGTGTTTAGAACCCGATCCAGATGAATGAACTTAATAATCTCCCATTAAAAGAAAACCTCGTTATGTCTCACATTATACTTCTAAATATAGTTTATTATCACTGGAAATAGCGCCAGAGTATGCGTGACCTACATGCCTGTATATGGCCAGGGTATAAACACCTACTATAATACTACATATGATATTACATACAGAACATTGCAATATTATATGCAATTTGACATACATTATTACAACTGTTGAACTTCATCGTAGTCTCCTTTATCCGACTGATGCTCAGCAATGTAGACGATTACAACTTACATCTCAAATGACATCTTTACACTTTGATTCTCTGTTGACTTTTGTTGACGTTTGTCTATCATTTGTTACTCTGTGTCACCACCTTGTGGTCAGACTGGGAATCACACCATGTTTTAGTATTTTTAGATTTGACTTACTATTTTTTTTTTTATTGTGGTTGACAATTGGTTTAAAATAGGGCCAAGTAATTAATATAATATAATATATATTTAAAATTCTAATATAATTTAGGAACCAAATTAATAAATGCATTTCAAATTTCAAAAGGATATAACATAATATAAGTGAATGAGTCAATGGAGAGAGAGAAAGAGAAATAGAAAGATGAGAGCTGGATAGATAGTGAGGTAAAGGGAGGGCCGAACCGTGAGCTGGGCGGAGCTGCAGGCGGAGCCTAAGGTGAAGCCCACCCCCCCACTCATATGGGGGGCGGTCTGCCGGAGGGTCAGCCTGTGGACGGGGCCCGTCCTCTCCAGGTGCACCGAGGGGCCCGGTTGCAGAGGCTCCCCCCTCAGGGTCCACACCGGTTCCCCCGGCACGGCCTGGGAGGTCTCACACTGGAAGAGGGCGTCCCCAGGGGCCCTCACCTCCACGTCCTCCAGGGGCCTCACCATGGCCACAGACTGGGCTGGGGGAGGGGGTTACATGCTCAGCTCAGGTGAGGAAGAGGCTTTAGGGTCAGGCTTTATGCCAGAAGAAGAGTAAACAGTCAACTTGTTTTACACAGCCTGGAATATTCAATTTGACATCTTTGCTTCTTCTACTTACTTTTCTAGATTTACTTATATTTATACCACTAGAGGGCGGTATAATATTGTATCACCCACCTATTGGCCCATTTTAACAGTAATATTAGTCAGTTACTTTGATTAGGCCTGATATTAAAAGTAGGAGAAAGAGAGAGAGAGAGAGACTAAAGACATAAGAATAAAAAGGCAGTCAGTCAGCGAGAGACCCCAGAGACCCCGAGGTCCACCTACCCTCCACGGTGAGGCGGGCCGAGCAGCTGTGCTCCCCCACCTGCACGCTGTAGGTGCCCTGGTCGCGGAGCTGCACCGGCTGGATGATGAGCTTGCGGTAGCAGCCCTCGCTGCAGATCTCGAAGCGCTCTGAGGGCAGGATGACCGTGGGGCCCCTGTACCAGCGGATGCTGCAGCGCGGGTTGGACACGGTGCAGTCCAGGAGGACGCGGCTCCGCTCCATGGCCGTCTGGTCCTGGAGGGGCCCCACGATGTTCACCGGGAGCTCTGGGAGGCGAGAGAGGGGGGGGGGGGGGTAGGTCAGGACGGATGGATGGGTCAGCCCCCTCAAGGAAGACCCCCCCCCCCTTACCCCCCCCCCCAATTACCTGCTCTTTCACGAGAACATTCAGTAAAATTAGATTAGATTAGATTAGATAACATTAGACTAGACTAGACTAGATTCAATCGATTCGACTAGACTAGACTAGATTAGATTAGGTTAGATTAGATCAGACTAGATTAGATTAGATTCGACAAGATTAAATTCGATTCAAATGTATATTGACAGTTGGTCAGTTCCTACAGTACTTATATTTTATATATATATATATATATATAAGTTCAGTACAGAGAAAATAAGTTGTCATCTAACCAGAGTGTAAATGTTACAGTAAAGTTCATGGTAATATATAATGTACAGTGGTTAAATAAGATGTAAAAACAGTCTACTAGGTATAAAGTATGAGTAGGAGATATATGCAGAATTATAGGTATATACTTACATACGGTTAAGAATACAAGTATTCAACAGGAAGTGATCAGTGGTATGCAGTTGTATCAACAGTCGATAACAACAGTATATGATTAATATATATATATATATATATATATGGTAAGTACAGTAAACATGTACATGAGGAGTTATGATTACAGTGCAAGGCTGTTGAAGATGTATTCGATGTTCAGTACCAACGTTTGTTAAGATCGATTCTGTGATTCTGAATACTAATTTGTCGGCAGGTGGGGGTGGACTGTCCTTTACTTCCTGTTTGCATTTCACAAGAGTTTACTTTTTTACATCAAGCAACTTAAATTGAATTAAGTTTTATACAAATATCCCCTCAAATTAACAGTGTATTCTTAATAATGTACTCTTAGTAATGTACTTATCAAATAAAACATATCATTGAGTATACCTTCCACCTCCAGGTAGGCCACAGATTCAACCTGTCGGGCCACAAACTTGATCTCCCCCGAGTCCTCTCCTCGGACATTCACCATCAGCAGGAAGTGTTTGGTCCCTGGAACATTAACACCATAAGAGGGAGACCCTGTACACACCACGACACACCGCGACACACCCTGTACACACCGCGACACACCCTGTACACACCGCGACACACCCTGTACACACCGCGACACACCGCGACACACCCTGTACACACCGCGACACACCCTGTACACACCGCGACACACCCTGTACACACCGCGACACATAGCACTCTGAGCAGCATGTGCACATGGGTCTGTGAAGGGAAGCTGTGGAATCGATTACCTGATCAGATCAGAGAAAGTACAAATGTTGCACAATTTAAAAAAAAATTCTTGATTATTGGATGGAATATAGTGTCAAAAGTGAAACTTTTGCTCATTTAGTTGAATGTGTAAGGCTCTTAATTGATCAATTCATTAGGAAATAACAGGTTAGGCATTGTTCAAGCTAGTTAGCTTCAGCCTAAACGCTTTGGGCCAAGTCTCTGTTTCGACTTTGTATGAACTATTGTCTTGTACATGATTACTGATCGAAATAAAACGTATTCATTCATTCAAAAGAATAACCGACAACTAAAGAAGAGATTGATTTCAGACTTGTAACTTGAAATTGAACATCCTGTACATTGTTCCGGATGTTCTCGTGGTGTGTGTGTGAGTGAATTGATCTTGTATTTCTTCTGCATAAGAAACTCTGTGCTTCCTTGTGCGTCTGAGTTTTCATTCTTAGGGATCAATTAGCCTGTTCTGATTTCAGCCTCAACCTCCACCTTCACTTCAACTTTCCTTCTTTCCTCGTTCTTTCTTTCTGTTTCCTTCTCAGATGTCCGTCATGTTCCGCCGGGCCGTCCTCCGCTCTGTCATCAACTCTCTGCTCCACCTTTTCTATTTTGCTTTGGCATGTTGGTCTCCTGTGTTTCTTTATCCCTGCTTCACTCTACAATTTAAAATCTAAATCAGCATTAGCTTAATGTTAACTTAATTTAATAATAATCACAAAATAATTGCCTTAATAAAGTTAATTTTCAGAACAGAATATTTTCAGAACATTCCATTTTGTCACCCCCGAAACTTGACCATTTGTTTTGGTAGTGATCATTTTGGATAGTTTTCAGCAGAACTCAAAGTTGGTAGCAAGCATATGGCTAGCAAACACAGCTTTAAACAGATATACAGATACACAGAAAAACATAATAATAATATTTTTTCTTTAAAAACCCAAAAGGTTCACTTAATTGCAGAGAATATGTGTTTGGTAGTGACAATTATTATTTGTATATTTTTATATATATAGTTTGCAGACTTTCAGAGATTTTCAGACTTTGGAACATATTTACTTAAACCCAATAACACTTTACTCCTCACATGCAGCCATGAGGGACAAGGATGCAGTTTCACTTTCTGGGCCAAAATGCAGTGTGGCTTAAAACCAGACTCAGCTATGGACATAGTAATGGAGGGACATGAAAACATGGGACAACACTTTTTGAGTGAAGTCTTTCGAAATCCTTCAGCTTCTGTTTGAAACAAATATTTTAAAGAACACCACTTCCCAATAGAATATATATATATATATATATCCCAATAGGTACCCTATAAATTATTAATTACTATATATGTAGCTTCTTACTATCTAATTGAATGCCTTTGGTTAAATATGTCATAACGTTATCTTAGTAAGTCTGAATAATTCATTGATTTGTTGCATCGTTCATTTACTGTGGGTCTGCAGTTTGAACTAATTAGAATTAAGGTAGAATGGCCCCTATACAATAAATTAAATCCATGTATTTAAATGAGTATTTTGGTACCTTCCTGGCGTATCTTGACGGTACTGGTGGGCTGGATCCTCTCCCCGTTCCTGAACCACTCCCCAGACACGTCATCCACCGACACCTCGCACACAAACACCGCGTTCTGGTCCTCCTGGATGTCCACGTCCTGCAGACCCTGGACCAGCAGCACCTTAAGCTCTGGTAGGGGTCAGGGGTCAGGGCTCAGTGAGTTGCTGAACAATCGGTGTGAGTATTTTATTAATGGGAAACCATGACGTTGAATCAGAGGTTTGATTTAATGTTTTGCATTTAAATGTAATCATGAATCATATTTAGAAATTCTTCAAAAAAAGAAAACAATCTATACTTAGGTGGTCACAATTCCACACAGGGGAATCGTTTATATACACATCCCGTGTAGTTAGGTACTTGAATATAACTATTCCTTCCAGTAACAGGTAACATTTTTCTCCTGTTGCAGTCTGCCTGGGAGTTGTAATAACAGCCACTGTCCTGTAGATGGCGGTGTTGCAGCTAGGGGGGCAGGTTACAGCCCACAACACCAGACTTCATAACTGAAGTGAATATGCCTCCGCCCACTAAATGATAATGTTTCCTGTTTGGTGCAGTTTGAGCACTAGGAGACACCAAAGAGAACCGTTTGATTTACCATAGATTTCCACCGTGCAGGAAGTAGAGGTGTCTCCCACGTCACACGAGTACACCGCAGAATCACACAGGACACATTTCATGATCTGCAAGAAGCGTTTTCTCCCCATGGCGAAGATACGCAGGTCCTTTCCTGGCTTCACCGTCGCTCCGCTCTGAAGACCAGGAGAGATCGATGTTTGAGTATTCAAACTAATCCGAACTTCAGGTCAAGAAACATCCTGGATTGATGGAGCCAGTCTCATTGCATGCTCACACACTGACCTTTCACACCAATAGACAATAATATTATTTTATGTCAGCCGAACTGGTTTGCCCCTGCAGCCAGTTAGCCTAGCCAGTTAGCCTAGCCAGTTAGCCTAGCCAGTTAGCCTAGCCGGCATTTGTTGGTGATTTAGTCCCTAGAGGAAATCCTGTAGAACAATGGGGACAACATACAACTTCCAGGTCCCTGGACCTAGATGTGTTAGCATCAGAGCTAACACACTCAGCTACTGTGCCGCCCTGGTTCTCTATTTAGATGAAGCCACAATGTAGAGGGCGCGTATCATGTGTGTTACAATGTAGAGGGCACGTATCATGTGTGTTACAATGTAGAGGGCACGTATCATGTGTGTTACAATGTAGAGGGCACGTATCATGTGTGTTACAATGTAGAGGGCACGTATCATGTGTGTTACAATGTAGAGGGCACGTATCATGTGTGTTACAATGTAGAGGGCACGTATCATGTGTGTTACAATGTAGAGGGCACGTATCATGTGTGTTACAATGTAGAGGGCACGTATCATGTGTGTTACAATGTAGAGGGCACGTATCATGTGTGTTACAATGTAGAGGGCACGTATCATGTGTGTTACAATGTAGAGGGCACGTATCATGTGTGTTATGGGGACTGCCTGTACGATCAAATACTTTTGTCATCGTGGAAGGTGGCTTGCAAAGGATTTGTTGTGACAGGGCTATGTGAGTGGATTTCTCCAGATCTTTCTGTGTACACGCAAAAATATCATAATATAATATAATATATATTATATATAATATATATAATATAATAATGTGACTTCTTGCCTTCATCCATCGGACGTCCACATTGTGTCGCGAAAGTTCGCATTCAATCGACACCACAGAACCTTCCGGAAATCTTTGGTCCTCCAGCTTTTTGAGGAACGTCACCGGTGGTTCTGCATTTGGGAAATAACAATCAAACTTGTTTTATTGTTTTGTGCTTCACAGAAAAACAAAAGGGCTTAGGGATGGAAACAACAGGAACAAGAAACACAAATCTGAATCACAGATACATTTGAGAGGTGAGGTACAGTGAGTTCTTACAACTTGCCACTCTTATTCGTGTTGTAATGTTTCTTTATAACAAACTAGCAATGCATGAGTTAATAAGCCTTTAAATCGTCATGAGGTTCACCTTACCAACATTGCATTGAAAGTGCCTTACTCAAATTACTTCTATTTCAAATGCCCCAAACATCATGAACCCATTGTGGTCATTTGAATGCAGTGAAGTCTAATTGACCAAAGGTCAATACAAGACACACACCCAAACATACAACACATTCCCTGCACATAGTCCCGGTGTATCCAAAGGAATGGTGGGTGGTTATATGTGTGCGGCTACAACAGTAGCCTATATTTAAGCTACTGTATGGGGACTCCAATTTTCGGCGATGAAATTTTGATCCAATTGTCATTCAGTGCACTTCAGCCACGAGCTCAAAGGGGATGAGGCCCCCCCCGCTGTGTGCCTGGGGATGGGGGCCAGGATTATCTTACACCATTGGAGTTAGACTAACATCTGATAGAATTGACATGCCTCCTCAGGGTCACGCTAGGCTATTTTGCATCGCTAACGTCAGTCTAGCACGGTGCTACTCGTTGCTATTATAGTACCGATGCGGAACCGCGAGTGTGGACCGCTATCGCTAGTTTAATTAGTTTGAGGGCCACCATCAAAAGGATAATATATACAACATGTTTCAGTTTGCATGAACAAAAATGGTTTTGTGTCTTTATGTCACGTTTTACACAAGTATCCAAATAAATGAATTACTTTCTGGAAGTCCTAAACACGAAGCCCTGTCTTCAAACAATCTTAACCATTATTAACCACCACATTACAGACATCTCAGCTCAGCACTGTAAAGAATAGCTTTGCACTGACGCGATGCCGATATATAATATCCCTTCAGTATCAAATGAGTACTTTTTACGAGGAGCACCACCACCACCACTTACCCCTGACAACCAGCCTGGCGGATGTCTTGAGGTTCTCCACGCAGAAGCTGAAGCTGCCTGTGTCCTCCACCGCCAGGTTGGACACCGTCAGGCTGTGGACATGACCTTTAGAGCTGATGCGCCAGTGATTGGTGGGCTTCAGCTGGACGCCATTCCTCAGCCACGAGCCGGGAACGCTGGTGTGGGACAGGACCACCTCGAACGATGCCGTCTCTCTTTCGATGGTTCGTATGTCACTCAAACCCGTCTTGATGGTGACTTTTCGTGCTGTTGGGGGTTTGGTAAAGAGACGGGGGGGGGTTGAGTCAGAGGGGGAATTAACAAATGAATACAGAAATAAGTCAAAGAACAAAGCATGCTTCAGGAACAGTGTATGGATCTGGCACTGGGGCCCAACAACAGCCCCGGTGGGGGTTGTGGCCAGACCAGGTATTCTGTCACCCGAACGGGGCTTCACATGAATGCCAGCCCTGAAACTGCCAACATTTTTCATGTATTCCGACGCAGATGGGCATTCCTCCTGGAAAAAAGACACTGTTTATTTTGGAGACCTGATGACAACAACCTGAGTTTCGAAGGCCAGTGATTAAATTTAGACGCAACGAGAGGAGATCCAAATTCATAGGATGTGCCAACACCCCCGTCGCCCCAAAGCCCAGACTTTCCCCTTTCCCAGCCACAGCGGTGTTGAAAGGGCCGCCTGGGGCTCAGCTCAGGCAGCTAAGTCACTTCAGAACCAGAGACAAACCGACTGGAGTATGTCTTCATAACCACATGCCGTGGCAGGGATGACCCCCGTAATCGGGTCAAATTGAATGTGCTCCATATAAGGCTTTCATGTGGACCCAAGTTCAGCTGTTGTGCAATAAGGAAGGCTAAAGTCAAGGCCTTAATTACTTGGTTACTTAACGACTTCTTCCTTTGGTTTGAGGCAGAAGTGAAACGGCCGGGTCTCGGTAATCCGTGCTGACACTAAAAGCTTTGAGTCTGATTAAGTTTTGAGTGCTCAGCCAATCACCTGTCAGTATCCGTCACGTCCCCCCCAGAAGCCTCTCGCATTACTGTGACGCAGTGGATGGAGTTTTGTTTTCAAAATCATTGATAGCGCGAGACAGCTAGAGAGAGAGAGAGAGTGGTAGAGAGAGAGAGAGAGAGAGAGAGAGAGAGTGGTAGAGAGAGAGAGAGAGAGAGTGGTAGAGAGAGCGAGGGAGGACGAGAGAGAGAGAGAGAGAGAGAGAGAGAGAGAGAGAGAGAGAGAGAGAGAGAGAGAGAGAGAGAGAGAGAGAGAGAGAGAGAGAGAGAGAGAGAGAGAGAGGACGAGAGAGAGAGAGAGAGAGAGAGAGAGAGAGAGAGAGAGAGAGAGAGAGACGTCAACAGTGCATCGGCGACACTCACGCTCCACAGTGAGCTGGGCTTGTGTGCGGTCGTGCAGCGACTCGCAGCTGTAGCTGCCCCGGTCGGAGACGGCCAGCTTGTGGACGGTGAGGGTCCGCTTGCGTCCCTTCTGCTTGGGAGTGTACTTCGCCCCCGGGTGCAGGAGCACGCCCTGCCTCATCCACTGCACCTCCCCACAGTCCAGGCTCACCTCCACCTCCAGCGTGGCCTCGCCAAACTCCTCCGCCTTGACAGGCACCATGCTTTTAGTGAACAACACCTGTTGCTCTGGTGGTGGACACACACACACACACACACACAGAATGAGCAAACAGCCGTTCAGCCCTACAGTATCACATTGGACAGCCGGAGAGAGAGAGAGAGAGAGAGAGAGAGAGAGAGAGAGAGAGAGAGAGAGAGAGAGAGAGAGAGAGAGAGAGAGAGAGAGAGAGAGAGGCAAACCACCTCAGTGTATACTATACTGATACCCCCTCTACTTGGTTATAAGATAAATGATAATAGTAGCGTAGCTAAAGTAGCGTAGCTAAAATGTAGGCAATGTTTGAACAAAAGTACACATTAAGACAGCCTCATAGACTCATAGTAAATGCTAGCTAGCTAGCTAGCTCCACCTCCATGCTGTTCACCCACCCACCCCCAACACCACTTGTCTCTGTCAGTTACTAAAAGGAATCCTAACAGGAGAAGCCGCTAAGCGCTAGCCGTCAAAGGCGCCTCTTCAACAATTTAAACATGTCTGAAGTGGGTTATTATTTATCGCATATACACTGCTTATGCACTAATGCACATATTCTCCTATATTTTAGGGATAAATGGATATAGCATAATGGGTGTTTCAAGATTCAAGATTCAAGATTTTTACTAGCCATATGCAACAAGTACAATGGAATGCTTACTCCCCATTCCCTCCCCAAAGTTCAGTAGGCACACTGACTGTGGATATAAACGGTCCTTGAACCTGGTGGTCCTTGTTTGAGTCCCAGCCAGAGTACTGTGTTTTATTTGCCAGCAAGTAAAATGGAATGCTAACTCCCCATTCCCTCCCTCAGTATGAATTACTATAATTCCATACTTAAAGGAAGGTCTAGGACCCCTACCTGCTCATGAATGACAAGTATCTGAATTCACCTTAAGTGTCAAACAGTAACAGTACGTCTTGATTGCCTGGATGTGTGGAGGTCGGGGGCTCACCTTGAACCTGGAGGTTGGCCTCAGACACCACCAATCCCTCCGCATCAGCGGTCACTCTGGCGCTGTCTGAGACCCGGCATTGTTTGATGCAGAAGGTGTGCCGGAGGCCGTTGCTGCTGACCAGGAACCTCTGGTCCTCCAGGACCCGCTGACCACTGAGTCGCCACACTAGTCCAGTGTCCTCGGGCGAGACCACACACTTGAACGTGGCGTCCTCTCCCTCGCGCACTGTGATGTTGTGAAGCTCGGCGATGAACTCTACCGTGCGAGGGGCTGAGGAGAGTGCTATGATTGTTCTTTGCTAATTGCCACTTTCTATTATTTTCCTGACTTATTTGCAGGAGTAAAATATAAAAATCTCTATAGAGTATGAGGGCAGGTTATTATCACATATTTGCAGAAGATGCACTAATGCTATCATGGTCAATGGAAAACCGAACTTACTTTCTACGATGACCACGGCGGAGGTCCTGTCCTCGGTGGACTCGCAGGCATATTCTCCCGCATCCTCCTCCACCAGCTGGTGGATGGAGAGGCTTCTCTCTCGCCCCTGGGCCCTTATTGTGTGTTGGCGACTCGGGGGGATCTCCTGGCCGTTCTTCAGCCACTGGACGTCTCCTTTAGTCTTGTTGAGCTCACACCGTAACGTTAGCACGCTGCCCTTTAGCCCCGTCATGTTCTCCAGAGGTCGGCTAAATGTCGCCTTCATTTCTGAGAAGCAATAACAAAGGAAAGGCTATTTTGAAAGATGTCAGTGCTATAGCAATTCAATTCTGTAGCTATGCTAGTTGAGGTCTACAGTGGGATCGTGTAGTGGCTAGGGTACGCCCAGCCAGAAGGTACAGGATTGAATCCCCCATGTCCACAACCTAACTGTAGGCATCCTGGAGCAAGATGCTCTTAATGACATGTATCATAATTCATTTAGAGTTTCTTTGGATAAAGGTATCCACAGCTAGTGAATATTATTTCAGAAATGTCGTTTCAAAGTTGTTGTCTTTAATGGAATACAAAATCTAAAACATTATGAAGAGTCTGGTTTCTTACCTTTGACGATGACAGTAAAACTCATCTCATCTGTGTTCACATCGCAAACATACACTCCGGTGTTGGTTAGCCTCAGGGGGTTAATGGTGAGATTGTGGTTTGCACCATCGCTGGAAATATGAATGTTGTCTTCGTTAAGCAAGCAGCCATCTTTTAGCCACCGCACATTAGCTCTTCCTTGGCTCACCACAGCACACAGTGTGACACACTCGTTTTCATAGGCCGAGATGTTGTTGTTTGGCTGCTTGTTCACAAACTTGACTGGTGGCTCTAAGGGAGAAATTAAGCAAGATTTCATGGACATCTGCAAAATGGTATACTTGACATGCACACAGTGTTGAAAGAAAGAACGATAGAAAAAGAACAAATAGATAGACTAACAAGAGATATACAACCAGAACTTACGCTGGACTTCCACCAACGTGATCATTTTGTCGTCGACCGCGTCGCAGATATATTTCCCAGAGTCGGAGGGTCGAAGCCCAGAGAGAACCAGTCTGCGTACGACGTCACAGCTGTCGATTTTGATACGGTCGTCAGATTTCAGCAGTTTGCTGTTCCACAGCCACTGGACGGGGGCGTTGGGGCGGGAGACCTCGCACTCCAAGATAAGGTCATCTCCGGCCACTAGAATGTGCTGCTCGGGGGTCCCAGAGTTCCCAATGATCTGTACGGGGGGCTCTGTGGGCACCCATACAAGGAGGGGTGTGAGAGAGGCCAGTTGTTAGATAGGGGTGTTTGACTCCCAGCCCAAAGGTTGTGGGTTCGAACCCCAATGTCCACAGTCTACTCTCTAGGCATCCTTGAGCAAGTTGCCCTAACCCCTACCTGCTCCTCAATTCACTGTGAGATCCCTTTGGATAAAAACACCTGTTATAATGATGAAATATTAAACAGGATACACAACTATAGAAACAGTAAGGGGTTAGTTATCTTGCTCTAGGATTCCTCAGCGGCTGTGGATATAGAGGAATGAACCAAGGAGGACATTCATTTAGCTCCTGCTTGCTGCTAACAGGAAGATATGAAAAGTGTCAACGTTAATGCACCATGGTGATATTACCTTTGACGGTGATACAAAACACCATCTTGTCATCTCCGGCATCGCAGGTGTATTCTCCGGAATCCTCCACCCGGGCACTGAGCACCACCAGCGTCCGGAAGGCTCCTTGCTCCTCGCAGCACAAGCGCTCGTCGTGGGCGATCGGCACGCCGTCTTTGAACCAGCTGACAGAGGCGTTGGCTCGCGACAGCTCACACACCAAGATGACGTCGTCAGTCACCAGGAACTGCTTCTCTGTGTTAGCAGCCATCTTTCCCAGGATTCTAACGGGAAGCTCTGAAGGCAGCATGAACAAATTAATCCCTCAATTAATCACTAGATTGATCAGTCACTCAAGCTTTAATCAGTCAATAATCAAATTCCCATCAACAAATATTCAATGGTAATATCTGAACGAATGAAGCAATTAAGTCAGTCGATCACTAATTGAACTGTATAAATAACAGATTGAATGAATGCCCAAACCAAAAATAAGATGAATGAATATACAAAATAATTGATTCATAAACTTAAATAAGATGAATGAATAATGAACAGATGAAGGATTGTATCAATGAATGTAGGAGTGATTGAATCAGACTGGATACCTTTGACTATGACCTGGAAGTCCATGACGTCGTCCTTGGCGTCACAGACGTACTGGCCGGCGTCCTCCAGGCTCAGGCAGTGGATAGTGAGCTGACGGAGAACCACGTCCTCCAGAATGGTCACCTTCCTGGAGTCCTCCACCTCCTCTCCGCTCTTCTTCCAGGTGACCTCGGCGTTGGCGCGAGACACCTCACAGTCGAGCACCAACCCTTCGCCGGCAAACTTCTCCACAACGCTTGCCATCTTCCTTGGCCGCACAAAGCGAACTGGAGGCTCTGTGAGGGGTGGAGCGGACATGAAGAAACAAATCAGATCATAGAAATAACAAAGGTAATAAAGAAATAATAAAATGACAACCACAGCAATAATAATCAGCATGATTATTAATAATCGTCACCATGATCAATCAAACACAAGCATATGCATTATTATTTTTGTATTTCAAAAGCATGTACGATTTAAGATAGAGAATATTAATTATGAGCTTTAATTTTTTCACATTTTATATATTTTGATTTAAAAAATCTGTTGAAACAATCTGTTGAAAACAATTATAAAAACATAATTTGTGCCAACTATAACAATAACAATGATACAAATAATAATCAAAGCATAATTCCCTGCCAATAATAATACAATTATTAACAATAGTAGAAATTGTAATAAGTATTAATGGAAACCTGCTCCTTACCTGCTATGTTGACGAAGAACATGACTGAGTCATCGGCCGTGTCGCACACATACTCAGCCGAGTCCTGGACGGTGGTCTCGTGGATGATGAGTCTGCGGTAGACCCCGTCCACCTCCAGGATCAGATTGTAGTTCTCCTCCACCTCCAGCCCGTCCCGGTACCAGCGCACCAGTGCGTTGGCCCGTGAGATCTCGCAACTCAGCACCATCCTCTCCGACGTCTGCTGGCACAGCTCCATCTGAGACTGGCTGGGAGACACGATGCGAACGGGCGCTTCTGGAAGAAAAAAACAAACAGATAATTTAAACCAGTCATGAGTTAGTTGGTACTCATCATGTAAAGACCTGTGGCTTCCTGTTTTTAACACCAAGCATCTCAGCAACAGCGTACGCACCAGCAGAGCGTTTAATTACGACTCAACATCCCAGCTGAAACATTATAAAATACATATACCCATGCATTCAACCTTAGATGCTTCTATTACAGAACTTTACCTGGGAGGGTTTAAACTGGATTGCAAGCACTTATCCACCAATCCAATGACCCATGCTTCTAAAACATACTTGGTTAGCAGGCGAGCAAGCCCCCCCAGCAAAAGCATTAAATGCTATTGTTGTATGTGGAAACCCTCTTTTCTAAAAGTGATGCCACAGCAGCGTCTAGCAGCGAACAGCGTTGATGCCAGAGTTAGCTCTAGCCATTGAGCCAAAACTTTCAGGTTAATTACCTGTGATTTTAAGATGAAAGAATATGGAATCGTCTGCTGTGTCACAGACATATTCCCCAGAGTCCTCAACTCCACTGCAAAGAATCTTTAGTCTTCGGTAGGGGCCTTCCACTTTCAGCTTGATGTTTTCGCTCTCCTGCAACTTCTGGCCGTCCTTGTACCAGTTAACCATGCCGTTTGGGCGGGACAGCTCACAGCTGAGAATGATTTCCTCTGGCACATGGCGGTCAAGATGGACGTCTTCTTTGGGGTACACAATCGTCACTGGGGGCTCTTCAGAGAAAGCGTCAATCATGTCAATTCAACATCAAAGCTGCACTAAATGTTAAAGCTGCACTTGGTAACTGTTGAAACAACTGTTTGTTCCACTGCAGCCATTTTCATGATTTTTAATGATGGGCGTTTAGAATGAGGCACAATAAAACTCACCCACCTATGGGCAAACAGCCATATTAATACATCATTTCATATAATGAACAAAAGTGAAAAAGTTAAATGCAGGTGGAACTGTTCAATGTCAGCAAACACATCAAGTCATGGCACACTTTAACATCAGTCAATGGAAGCTAAACAATGATGTCCATGGTGTTCCGTCTCCCCAGACATTACCTCGTATGTTAACCTTGAAGATTAAAGCGCTGTCTCCAGCTCTGCACGTGTACGTCGCAGTGTCTGACAGCTGCGCGCTACAGATAGTCAGAATTCTCGCTGTGTCATCTGCTCTCATGGTAACGTTGTCACTCGCTTGAATTTCTACTCCGTCCATGTACCATTGGACCGGGGCGTCCGCCCGCGACACCTCGCACGCAAGAACCAGCTGGTCCTGTTCCACAACACTTTTGAAACACTCTTCCTCTGGGCTGTTTACAAATGTTACCGGATCCGCTGTGGAATTAAACAAGAGTAAGGAATCAATGAGGTTTTTTTATAGGTGTTTCTTAAAACGTTTTGAAAAAGCAGTAGACAGCCAAGGTTTGCGAGATTAGACAAGCTGCTTCCACGGTCTGCTGATTAGAACCAGGTCTAGCTCTAGTCTAGGCAGTACAGGAGCCGTGAAAGTGACCAAGATTAATGATGGATGTGTGCAGAATCACATGTGAATGAAGCAAGGTTAGAGACGTGTCCACCTAGCATCCTTTGTAAAGCTTCATATAAAATGTTATGTGCTTCACTTCAAAAAAGCATTCAAAGCTTGATGAAAATGGAAAAAAGAGAATAACGGAAAGAGGGTCAATCCACGACAAATGTGATGAAGATGAAGCAGCGCCATTCTTTCATTCATCTGAGCTTATCAGCTCTTAAACAAAACAAAGGCAGACTGAAGCCATCACGGATCATGTGAGGGAGCGAACGAGTCATTAGTTGCAAGTAAAACTTGGCATCCACGAGAAGTCTTTGCATGTCACCTTTCACCTCCACATAGCAATCGTTGAAATCTGAACCATCATCTGTTTTAAGATTGCACACCCCAGAGAATGAAGACGCGGTGGTGACCAGTTGCGTAATCACTGTCCTCTTTCTGTCCTCTGATTGGTTGATAGTCCCACACTTTGGCAGGCAATTCTCTTTCTCCTCTTTGGACGAGCGTGCATGGGATGAGACCTGCTGTCTCGTTATGAGACCTGCTGTCTCGCTCTGCTGGTAGCTGGGCTCTTCTGCCTCGAGAGACTGGCTTCTTCCAGCCTCTGGGGTCATTGAAGACCAGACAGGAGCTACAGATGTTGTTTCATTAGGTTACAAGCAACATACAGAAGAAGATCCTCATTAGATCTGAGTTAAACATTGACATGCAGCAGCAATGCGAGAGGATCAATGTACATTTTTTGAAAACTGCAGGGGAGAGGTAGGGGGGGATGCATTGCTCAGTGCACGAAAAAAGCATGTAGCACTTAACAGGATGTTATTGAGGTATTGTTGACTTGGTCATGATAACAATCTGTGTATGATTAAAGCATTGACTTCAAATAGTTTTTACTGGAGAGAAATGTCAGCATTTCATTTTCAGAATTTCAAAAATAAAAGCAGTAATATGATGTGTGTCAGTTTGTGGAAGGGATCATGCTTTCTTAAAGAGTTTAAGATCCATGATCACTTATAATCACAAATAATCAAAAATGCGTACGCTTTGTAAGACATCTGGACAATGCTTCAAGCTCTTTCATATAATGATATATATATCATATCATTTTTTTCAATTGCCAAGCAAATTAGTGACTTTAAACTCAAAATTTGCTGATCACCTGCAACATCCACCTTGGATTCTATACGGACATCAGTCATCGCTTCACAGCTGTAAAGGCCCATGTGTCTGGATTCTGCTGATTGGATTTCCATTGATCTCAACTCCTCTTTTGATTGGACGTCAAGGTCAATCAGAGGAAGTGGCTGAACCTCATCTTTGCACCTACTGACCTCGGCAGTGGGGTCTGAAACATGCAATGGCAGGGCAGGATGTGATTTTTTTTCTGACATATCATTTTGACAGTTTTGTGCACATTATTGTTAAGATGTCATGTCATCATGTAGGCTTCTTTCTGGCTTTGTGTTTTTGCTTGATTACCAGGTTATTTTTCGTAAGGAAAGGTAGGGTATATTATCATAAGATATGATATTGTATCGTACGTTAAGGTTTGCTAGGCTAAGCTAAGGTAGATAAGGTTGCATAAAGTTGCGTTATTATATTTATTGTCCTCAAATAGGAAATTTATTTTCACAAACATATGGGCATACATAGGTAACGTAACATACGGTAACAAAAGCTAAGGTAGGTTCATAACATAACATCGGCTAAGTTAAGGTTGGGTTAAGGTAAGTTGGGTTAGTATGATAAGGTAGGTGGTATATCCCCGTGGGGCCCTGTTGGAGCACATGTTTCTAGTGTAAGAATCACAACAAACACAACCATCACCTTGGACCTCCACTTGGAATGTCACAACATCGAGAGAAAGACAACAGCTGTAGAGGCCAGAGTCGGAGGCCTTAGCGGAATGAATCACTAGCTTCCGGAGATTGCCGTTTCTTTTCATATCCAGACCCGTTTTGGAATAAAGCTCCACTCCGTCTTTGCACCAGGAGACCTGGGCGACTGGGTCTTCAAGCTCACACTGGAGCTCTATAGGAGAGCCAACTGAAATGGCCTTGAACTTCTCTGACATGGGGACTGGCATGATCCTCTGTGATCGGCCTACAACAAAGTGATTGAGCGAAGGGGGCGAAGGAGGAGAATTAGAAGGTTTACAATTAAGTGGAATATCGGTTCTAGAAGAAGGAGTAATATTGTAAATATATGCTCAAACTGAGTGTCACAATAATGTAGAAATCGTATCAAAATATGTATCACCAGGGTTCAAGGGAGGATACAAGTACTATTTATAAAGCATGCACACATTTTGGGAACAATTTTGATGGAACATTATGCTATGGAAAATATGTTTACAGGTGGTTAGAACATCAATAGGGCAGAACAGAGCAGACATGAATCACCTTTGATGTCCACCGTGAAGGTGATGGAGTCACCTGCCGTTGAGCAGTCGTAGACACCAGCATGCGTTCTATCCACAGAAGGGATGAACAGTGTCTTCTTAGAGCCAGCTGACTGTAGGTCTACGTCACCCTGGAGCAGCTTGGTTCCATCCTTGGACCAGAAGACCTCAGCCGTGGAGTCCTGACAGAGCTCACACTGGAGGACCAGAGGTGAACCCTCTAGGACCGCCTTCCTCCTCCTGTCCTCTGGAAGCTCACAGAACTTCACAGGCGGAGCTGGACGTGTTGTCGTTGTGAAAAAAGGATTGGATCGTTAATTTCCTGAAATCATTGATATTGACTGATTTCTTGCATTAATCAACCATTTTAAGGATGATTAAAGTGAATTAAGATTATTATCAGGTATAACATACAAAAATTGAACAAAGTCAAGAAAAGAACAATGTAAATACTAAAAAGAGACAGAAATGTAGAGGAGCAAAATAAAAAAAATAAGAAAGTTAAGAACAAGATATCAAACCAAAGACATCGGCCAGTTTTGACACACCGATATAAAAAAGCAGAGATGAGGTAGAAGTTTAAGTTATGAAGAAGTAATGCGTTATGAAGGAAGGCTTCCTGCTGGCACAACAGCAGACTAAAAAGAGCTCTTAAAAGACATGCAAAGCCAAATCCCGGAAAACATTTAATCCTTTAATACTAAGTTTAGGAATGAAGATATTTATGATTAAACATATGTATATATAAATAGAGAAAACCCCTTACCCTAACACCCACCTAGCACTAACTCACTAACTCACAAAAGAAAATAAAGTTAAACTGAAGTTAAAGAAATATGACTATTACCTTTCAAGTAACCCTTCCTGTCTCCCAGTTAGCTCCTTGCGTTTCGGTTAAAATTGCCATGGTGTCATGGTGCTTAGCATCTTTGAAACAGACAAACGATAAACTGCATGAAATAAATGTAGCGCAGCGGAACTCCAAACCATTGGTTAGATGATTATCAAGGAACATTATTACCAGCTGTTTCAAAACAAGAGTTAGTGGCTCAGCTCCAAACCAATTAGAAACGACAAGAACTTCTGTTTGACTGTTCATTTGTCACCTTGTACGTCCACGCTGAACTGAATGGCGTCATCCTTGGTCTCACATCGATACATTCCTGAGTGAGACCTCTGGGCCAACTGGATCGTCAGTCTCCTTACATTTCCGTCCGATTGGATGTCAACTCCACATGCAGATGTGAGTTTTGCGTCATCTTTGTACCAGTGTACTTGTCCATTTGGGTCAGAGAGCTCACAGAGTAGAACGCCTGAACAGCCCACCATGACTGTTTGTGTCCGATCAGCTTCTGACATGGCTGAAAACTTCACAGGACGAGCTAAATGATTGAAAATAAGAAATAAGAGTTTGAATACGTTTACAGACATGTTAGAAACAAGTTCAACAATGTGTTTAATTTGTAGAGTGATTTAAAGCCTCATGTGTTTTTATTGTGTTTTCTATGCCTGAAACCTTTGCCCCCCTGAAGTGTTTCTTTCCTTTCCATTATTATCACATAGCAGTCATTGCTAAACCAGAAAAGGCAGCAATTATGCTTCAAGATGAAAACTAAAGCAGACACAAACTGTTTTTCACCTTTAACATCCACATGAAACTGCATGGCATCGTCAGTGGTTTGGCAGGTGTATTCTCCTGTGTGGTACGGCAGGGCTGATTCAAAAGAGAGAGTTCGTACTGAACCCTCCGAACCACCCATCACCTGCCCATTCCGGTCAAGCAGCTTTAGCCCATCCTTGTACCATGACACTCCTGCGCTAGGATCCGATACCTCACAGCGCAGCTCTATGGGCTCTCCAACTTCACAAGACTGGTTCCTCTCAGCCTCACAATCTGCCGTTGTGATTCTCACCGGAGTGGCTGTGGTGACATTTGATAGTGATATCGAAAGAGAGAAGATATCACTGTTATTAGCCTTGGCATGAATGGGAATTATTTAACACTTTCAGTGCACCATCCTCACTACTGAGATAAGCTACATCATTAGCAACTAACGGTTTATTAGCAATCCTAAATAATTATTGTCTTGGTACACAGATGTGTTATTGGTGTTTGGATGGGGGGACTGTTTTTGTTAGGTAAAAATAACTGCTTTAGAGTTAGACTTTGCCACATTTACTATGAACTATGTTACTATGTTAACTCACTATGTTAACTCACTATGTTACACTAACTTATGTTACACTAACTTCAATCTCACCAGCCACCCAAGCGCTGCATTTGATGCATTAACTTTGTTCAGCTCTGATTTAAATCACATAGGTAAGTGTAGAAATATTCTCTTGTCTGATAAATGGTAACTGTTAAAATCACCTTCGACGTCCACTTTAAGCGCAATGACGTCACCATCATCATCCCACTGACTGTCACATGCCCTTGACAGAAAGACCTCTTCTGATTGGAGGGCAGATACTGGCTTAGCCTTATAAGGTTCTAATGAAAACACATTGGCTCTTTGCTCAGAGTAAATAAGGCATTGTAATACATCTCCTGGGGTCTCCAGGGTGTTTCCCCCTGTTTGGATTACAGTTGATTGCATATTGTTACACGGCTCTTCCTTTGGTATAGTTTGTCTTGTGTCATACAATCGGTCTTTGTATTGAACGGTTGTAGCGTGCAGCAAGTCAAATGCCTTCCCCTCCTTTACAGTCAGTGCCTTGGGAGGGCTGTGTATGACCTTGGGTTGAAGGGACGCTCCCTCAGGTGAACTACAAAACACTCCCCCTTGCAGAGATCCACTCTCTGAGGCGTTGGTACCGGTGCCAACCGATTGTAAAATAATTGTCTGTGAGGAGTCAAAGAGCTTCACCGATGGAACAGTTGCCGTCCGACGGACTTTACAGAGCTCCTTTGACTGTACTGTGACAGACTGTGAGGAGTCCCAGAGGTCCTCTGATTGGGCAGTGACAGACTGTAAAGAGTCAGAAAGCTCATCCGATTGGCTAACAATTGCAGTCTGGCTGGACTTACGCAGCTCACCTGATTCGAGAGTGCTGCTGAAAGAGTTGCCAACCTCCTCCGGTTGGACAGTTGCAGACTTTATAGAGTCACATGGCTCATTTGACTGGAAGGTTTTAGTCTGTAAGCAGCCATACAGCTCATCTGTTAGGGCAGTTGTAATCTGTTTGGAATTGCATGACTCCTTTGCTTGTATAGTTTGGGTCTGTAAGGAACAAGACGGCTCCACTGATTGGAGACCTTCAGTCTTTAAGCAGCTTGACACTCCCATTGATTGAACAGTTTCAACCTGTAAGCAACTTGACAGTCCCTGTGATTGGATAGTTTCAGGCAGAACGCAGTGAGACAGTCCCACTGATTGGATAGTGTCATCCTGTAAGCAACTTAACAGTCCCTGTGATTGGCTAATTCCAGCTTGTAACATGCTAGACACTCGCCCTGATTGGACAGTTTCAGTTTTTAAGGAACAACAATGCTTCTCCGATTGGATATTTTTCATCTTGGAGGACTTGCAGAGATCCCGCGATTGGGAAGCTGTACACCTTTGACCGCTGCTGAGTTCCTCTGGTTGGACGGGCGAAGTTTGTGCAGTACCAAATGTCTGTGTTTGGACAGTCACTGTGTGCATGGAAGAAGTCAAGTTTTCCAGTGTATGTGGTGCATGCTGTGTGTAGCGATCGAGATGCTCAATTTGAGCTTCTGCAGGCTGCATAGAGTGACGGTGTGCAACAGATCCAACCATTACGGCATACTTCGATTCAAGGCATTCCCCATCATCATCACTTGCTGCTTGTTGGTCGCTGGAAAGCACTTCTGGATAGACTGGACTTTGCTCATCATAATCCTTCTTTGTTGAGTAAAGCGCTGGAGTTGGCCCGGAATGTTTTTCATATGTACAGGTCTCTCCTATCTTTCTGGAAATCCAAGAGTTCGGCTTCGGCAAGATGGTTTTGTCTTCTGTTGAGTAAGCCACTTGGATGGCCTTCCTTGGCTCTGTAGCTTGATCCGGCGAGAGTCTGGGAGGTATAGCTAGAGGCATTATGATGTACACAGAGACAAAGTTTTTCAGTTTGGTTGTTTGTCTCAATAGTTCTTCTCAAAATAGTACTGTACATCATGGTGGGTTAGCATGGAGGAGTTACGGGTTTATCCATTGCAAAGACAATTGTTAAGATGTGCGACCATGGCGAACCATGTTCTGGGTCTTAATATATCACTAGACCCTTGATACTATAGCAATTTGAATCAGTGTTGAACCCCATTACGTCTGCCTACAAACAGCCACTAGACCAATTTGAGTAAAACAATTCATTGTCAATGCAACGGAGGCCAGCACAGTGAATGGCGGTGGTTCTGGTGATGGACAAAAAAGATGAGCTTCAAGAGTAGAGATTTGCTTGTGACAAGCAAAACAAGATGGCTGTTAAGATGAAGAATGACACGACCTGACAGACAAACATATACGTTAGTATCAAGAGTATGGCCACTCCCAAAACACATTGATGTGTCATTTGAAGCCAAAAAAAATCTGCAGAAAATGATATGAGAGTGGGTCATGGCTGAAAGCATGTATCAGAAATGATATAAATACAGATGTTTTCATATATGTCACAAAGTGAACTAACAATTCAATACACCACTTTTGTTAGCGGCATGTATGTAATGGGTTAAAATGGTGATGATTCTAATATTGAAATATATTGGTTCACCTTTTGTGTCCATAGTGCTTTGGTGACACTCATCAGATACTGCACCACTGGCGTCACCAGAGTGACTCTGATACGCTGCACAGACAAAGCCAAGAGAACAAACAATGAGCTTATAGCTTTACTGTCAAAGCCTATTGTTTCTGAAAGATTCCTCAACAGATGTGGTGTAGACGGAACAACACCTTTTTGGTTCACATTAAACTGTGTTCTGTCTTTTGTCTCACAGCCAAACATCCCCTCACAGGATAAGCCATCTGATTGGACGAACACAGTCTGTCTGGCTGTTTCTGATTGGCTGTCGTTTTGTGGGTAGATCTGTGTTCCATCCTTGTACCAACAGGCTTTGGCAACCGGGTCTGAGATCTCAAACTGGCGAACGATGGGGCTGTGTGCTTCAATAGGTTTGGTCTTCTCAACTGCAGTACCAAGTGGACATGCCACAGGCAGAGCTGTAGAAGTGGGATCATTTCAGTGCTTGTTATTGTAAGGTCAGAATTATTAGCTTCTTATGATTCTAACTTTCAAGAGGCTAGTAAAAAAAACTTCGAGAAGAGAATTAGTTTGTAAAAAAACAGGGAAACAAGACAATCACCTTTGTTTTGAACAATTAACTGGGCAACATCGTCTGCTGTTGCGCAGTAGTAGGCTCCAGAGTTGGAAGGGTGGGTCTGTTCCATTACGAGGGTCTTCTCGAAGCCTTCCAGTTCAAAGCCAGGCTGCCTTGTTACATCCTGCTCTTCGTCCTGCTTCCCAAACACCTGGACTGAAGAGTCTGACCTTTGACCTGACGGTTCCATGGGACCGGTTCCGTCAAGCAACTCGCTCTCCTCAACCTCCGGTGGGGGTAACAATGGAGCTGAAGATGAGCATTCACAGACGGATTTGTGAACGGGAGCATCGACTCATTGGTTACAAGAGAGGAGGGAGGGGTAAAAAGTCAAAAGTCTGTTGTTACAAATAAACTGTTCTGTAATGTTTCTCAGACCAGCATAAAACAAAGCGGTTATATATTGGTGTAGCTGTAAAGCTGGCAACATCCATTATTAGCAAAAACAGACAGATACAGCTTCAAACCGCTCAACCAACGATAGACACAGAAACTCTAAATGTTACGAATAATACATCAAGTCTCCAACAAGTACTAACATACTACCATCTTCAAGATTCACCCGAAATTATCAGAAATCACCTTTGACATCCACAGTGAACTGGATAGTGTCATCAGAGGTCTCACAGCTGTACCACCCCGAGTGAAAGAGCTCTGCTGATTGGACAACAAGCTTCCTGAAGGAGCCGTTGGAGGTAATGTCCCAGCCATTCTGTGGGTAGAGCTGGCAGCCATCTTTGTACCAGCACACCTGGGCAGTGGGCTCCGTGACCTCGCACTCCAGCTCAAAGGCTGTTCCCACTTCAAACGCCTTGGTATGCTCAACGTCAAAACTAGCAGAGAACTTCACCGGTGTAGCTATCATGGTACAATTTGGACAAAACCAAGTACAAAATATTAAGAGAATTAAGATACAAAAGCTTGTCTGATAACAGTGAAGCTGGAGACTTTGAAATACATTCAAAGGGGTCACACATAGCTAGAGCTACATTTTGGTTGCATGGCTTTGACCACGAAGAACTCTCAAAACAGAGTAAGATTGGATTTATTAGTGGCGTCAAGAAAAGCGAGAGGTGGGGTTATAGTAGTATTGTTATAATTACTACACAAGACAAAAAGGTAAGGATCACCTTTGATCTCCACTCGAAACTCCATGGTATCGTCCTCGGACGCGCAACTGTAAACACCAGCATGATGAGGTTCGGCAAACTGGACAACTAAAGTCCTGGTGTTGCCGTCTGAGTCTATTTCTAATCCAGAGTTTGAAAGAAGCTGCGTGGGACCCTTATACCAGCAGACCTGGGCCTCTGGATCCGAGACCACACACTGGAGTACAATTGGGCAGCCGGCCTCAATGGTCTTATTCCTCAGTTGTTCTGGAATCGCGGAGAACTTCACTGGTGGAGCTACAGATATGTTTAAATGCGTGTCTTAGATACACTTGAAAGACTTGAATACACATTCCTAAACATGAATAATCACCTAAGTGCTTAGTATCAAGAAGGACGAGCAAAAAAGGAATGTAAGAAAGTAAACAAGGTTAATATCATAGCTAAGGCAGCTTTTGGTTAGTTTTTGTTTGTTACAAATCCAGCCAAGTAAGTAACATATCATCAAGTCACCTGTGACATCCACGGTGAACACGATGGCATCACCTTTAGTCTTGCAGCCGTATAACCCAGAGTGAATAAAGTCTGCAGAGTGGACTAGCAATGTCCGAGACAAGCCGTCCAAGAGCATCTCCACTCCGCTCTGAGGCAGGAGCTTGGAGCCGTCCTTGTACCAGTGCACCGTGGCTGAGGGGTCTGAGACCTCACACTGTAGCATAATCTGGGAGCCAGTATGGACGGCCCTTTTTCTCTCATCCTCTGGAAGTGCTGTGAACTTCACAGGGGGGGCTATGGATGCATGCAGTCATTGGTCATTTACAAGTTGTTGCTGGTCATGCTTCATAACACATAACAAGATAATGGCGAGTTGACAAGAGGAAATTGTTAGTGTGACGTAAACAAAAGAACACTTTTTTTTGCAAAGGCCCACTCACCCTCTACTTCCACATTGAATCTGATGATGTCATCAATCGCATCACAGCAGTAGACTCCAGATTGCGAGAACTCTGCCGATTGGATGACAATCCGCCTCATGGTGCCTTCTGATTGGATGTGAAGGCCCTCTGTGGTTTGTAACTCCACCCCGTTCCTGTACCAGTGCACTGGCGCCACAGGGTCTGACAGCTCACAGTAGAGTACTATGGGGTTCCCCACTTCTATAAACTTATTACGGTCCATTTCTGATAGTGGGGAGAACTTCACCAGAGGATCTGTGAATTTTTAAGGACAAAAACAAACACCTGTCAAGTTCGTTTCATTCATTCAATTATGCAGTAATAAACAACGAATATGAAGGATAGCTTATTAAACATAAAATAATATGAATGACCTGTATTTTGTGTTGGGTGAGTAGTAAATGGGTGAGTAGTCAAATATGAAGTTGTTATAAAGTTGTTTTGCTGTCAGTGACCTTGAATGTACCTTGAATGTATAATGCGGCAGAGTCCCTAATGCCGTAAGCGATAAATGTGATTTCCGCCCCGTTGTCGGTGCTTCGCACGCCCCTGATGCGTAGAGACTGGTGTGTTCGGGACCGCCTCGTCGTGTAGCGTTCGTCATCCTGCAGCTGAGTGCCACTCAAGAACCACGTGCCAATCACTGAGGCGGAAAGCTCGATGGAGAAGCAGGCATCCTGCCCCTCTGGTACCAAGGCGTCCTGCAGAGGAGCCTGTATCCTGGTCACAGGGACTGAAGGAGAGATGGTAGCATTAAGTTAGCAAGAAGATTTGCTGTCCAACCAGTTTAAGACTGTTAAGTGTTTGACATTATTTATTAACAAGCAACAACTTTACTTTTACTTGTCAGCCCCATTTGTTTGATTCACTAATTATGCCATCTTAATCCATTTTTCATTCAACCATCCACACATCCTTGTGTTCTGTTTCCTATATTAGGCACTGTCCAGTGGTTTGGAAGCTTGCTTATGTTGTAATTACTCCTATATTTTCTGCATGGGTCGATTGTTCTCAGCCTCATCTTTGAATAAAAGGGTCTGCCTTACCCAAATGAACCGCTCGGGGGAATTCCACATTGTTGCTCCTGCCGTACTTGTTCACGCTGCAGATGCGGAACCGGTAGTCTGCCTCACAGGGCACACTGTCCCCTAAGATCTCCACGGCTGTGGCTGAGTCCGTGGTCAAACACTGGAGCCACTCCTGGGAGCCCGTGCCGACCTCCTGCCTCTCCAGGACGTAGCCCGACGGGGGGTTCTTGCGCGAATCCTGCGCCGAAACCCAGGAGAGCAAAGCGGCGTTGGCTCGTTCCGTGTTGATCTGAACACTCACCGGAACACTGGGAGGACAGTGTTTAGCCGCTGTATAGGATGCAAAACAGGGAATAGATGACATCCTTCGTTAGGGGTCATTCACCTTAATGGCCGGACAATCCATGTTTGTTGTTTCCTTGCTAAAAGGTAACGGATCGAAATGTGGGAATTGGGCGTTCTGTTCTTGTACTATTTTTACAATCTAGAACTACTGAACCCAGCATTCTACAGCTCTTAAAACTAACAACAACTATAAAAAAAACCGACAAGTTCTGTAATTTCCTGCCATATACACTATAATTGTCTCACTTTTCTGCTCACAGACACATGAAGACTGTTGACTCAACACTGGGATGTGCTTTTTAGATGCCATAATGTCCAACTTGTATTACCTTTCACCCTGAGCTGAGATGAAGTCTTGGACCTGCCCACGAAGAATGTGACCAGTCCCGAATCCTGTGGCATGGTGTTGACGAACACCAGGATGTGAGTTCGACCAAATGATTTGAGGATGGTCTGGTGCGTCTCTCGCAATTCCACGCCCTCTTTGTACCAGTGGATGTCCATCTCCTCTTCCTCTACCTCAACACAGAACGCAGCGTTTTCTCCCTCCAGGACGTCCACTTTCCTCGGAAGCTTCCGGACAATTGTGCCTGTGAAGGAGGTTCATTAAAGGAGGTTTGTGGAACAGAAGGTCATTTTTAGCGGCATGTATTCAGATACATTCAGATCCTTCATACAACTGAAGGACACAAAAAATTCACAAAATAAACATACAAATATGTGGAGTGTTGATTGTTTGAAGCAGCCTCACCTGGCCCCAGTCAGACTAATTAGAGTCTGGTTGAAGCAGCCTCATCTGGCCCCAGTCAGACTGATTAGAGTATGGTTGAAGCAGCCTCACCTGGCCCAAGTCAGACTGATCGGAGTCTGGGGCAGGTGAGGCTGCACACCTGTGGGTCCTTGTTAATTAAGGCTCACAGGTTAAACCAGCCACCACAACACTCACTCAGGAGCACCGCCAGAATGTACCAACTGCTCTGTTTATCATTCTTCTACAAACTTTGCAATTAACGGGATTAGGCCCCGATCCCACAGGAGATGGTTTTTGCAGTAATAGGTGAGCGCTGTTCATGTGCGCTATGGGCCTGGCTATCTCAGGCGCCCACTGCGCCTTTTTTTTGCTGAAATCCTCAAGTTGAAAAACGTAAACTCTGAGCTGAAATGCGCCCAAAGTGTTTTTTTCCATTTTCCAATCAGTTTACAAGCAGCAAGTAGCTAATTAACCTAAGTGTTTACAATGCTTAGACTGACAGCTGATTCAGTGGTTGCATAGCAACAACAACAAAAAACTGTTTTGAACAGCTCTTTTTTTAAATAGGATCGCCTCCTGTGATCGATACGGAGCAGTGTTTTTCAGCCTGCAAAACACATCCTGTGTGATCGACCTTGTGTCCTTCGGGAGGAACCCCAAGAAGCCATTTTAATAGCATGTGGCAGGGTCAGCTGCTAAACAATACTTTTTAGTTGTCTAGGTAATACCTATTTGGAGGACTAACAATACATTTGTATCCAAAGCAGTGGGATGCCCACACGTAGACTGCAGGGATTGGGATCAAACCCAGGAACCTTTCACCTGGGAGTCAGCTGAAAGGAGATCCCTAGTCACCCAATAAACCCCCCCATCCTTACCTCTACTCCAAGAGCAGTTAATGGCCTTCCCCTGAATCAGTATCACTGAGATCTTGCTCATATTCCTTTATATTCCTATTCCTATATTCATATAGTACACACAAAACTCCAGCTAAGTTACCTTTCACAGCCACCTCCGCGATGCTCCGTCCCCCGTCGGGCATCTCACAAAGGTAGATCCCGTCGTCGTCCACGCCGATGTCTCGGATAGTGAGCCGTCTCTTAGTGCCCCATTCCTCCATGCCGTACTTGGCACCAGGCTGGAGCCGGCGGTCTTCCAGGTACCAGGTGATGGGAACAGAGTCCTCAGGGACCTCGCACTCCAGTATGGCCAGGTCCCGCTCCCACACCTCCAGGTCGATGAGTGGCTGCTTAAACCTCACTGGAGGCTCTGGAGGAAGGGGAGGGAATGAACAAACACACCAGTTTGGGGTAAGACGGTAATTGCATTTGGAGACTAGTTACCCTTTATTCATTAGACACTGGCAGTCATTTAGGCTACTGTGTTTTATCCAAACCTAATCTGACTTCTTTTGATATATATGTCATTGAGGAGCAAGGGCGGAGGGTAAGGGCATATTGGGGTTCAAACCCAGAACCTTCTACTGGGAGTCACACACTCATATATGTATGTATACTTATTCTATTGCCATTGGCTATTAATATTACCATATACGTATAACTATTTATGCTAATAATATACATGATATATGCTATAATGTATATTATTAAATGACTTAACATATATTTAAACATAAACAATTTACTTTTAGAGTGAGTGATTTAAAAAATGAATGAAATTGGTCTACATCGAATTATTGAGATAATGAACCCAATTGTTCGTAGACCTCAAGCGTTATTTTGCGGTCAAAAGTTAGTGCAATCAAAATGTAAAGCACTGTCAAAAAAATTATTGACTGCTGACTGCCTCTGGACTCGGTGTAATTCGTCACTTGAAACATATTCAGTCATGAATACCAACGCAGCAAACAAGATAGGAGAGATCGTGAGACAAGTTGCTTGTTTAGCTGAGGTATGAGAAGATCATTAACACACTTGAGTGTTACCGAGGAAATAAACCGTTTGTAACGGACACCATCGGACAGTACCAGACCACTGTAAAGAAAAGAATGTGGACTGCATTTAGAAACCCGTCGGTATAACGCGGTATAAACTCGCTCAGTTTGTTTTCTAAAAATAGTGATTGAACTAAGCTCTGATTCATACCATCCATGATAATGTGAAAGACTTTCTTACAAGGTGCTTTGATCCAATCTAACTCTCAATATCTATACCGCTATACTGAATATCTTAATCTCTGTGATTCTGATCAGTATTGGTGTTTTGCATGACAAGTGCTGTTTGTAATGTTTGATCAATTAAGGGTCAGTAAACCTTGCTTATTCAGAGTTTCAAACCCCAAAACACCTCTAGGTGTGTGTGGACAGGGGGTCCACGCTACACACTACTCCCTGTGGATAGTGTTAGTATGGGCCAGGCTGCCCTGAGAGATCGGATCCCATTCCCCCAGGTCTGGATCACATGGTTCCCCCCTCTCCCCTGAGAGCTTTCATAAGGTAAGTGACTTAGCAGACATTGGTATCCATAGTGATTGGAATCCGGCTGATGAACTTGCACAACGTCGATATTTCATGTGACATATTTAGACAGTTAGATCATTTCTAAAGCATGGGAGATACTTCTCAGCGCCTTGATACGGTATTCAAAGACAACCATTGGAAACAATATTGAGTGGAGGGGTGGCTTTGTTAAATTGTGTTTAAAGATGTGCATTTTTACTATGATTTATTGAGCATTAATATGCCATTGTAATATATATGGAATATATCAAATATTTTCTTTGGCTTCCAAACAAGGGGTTGTGTCGTTAACAACCACAACAACAACCCATTCCAGATAAACGTCTCACTCACCCTTCACAGTCAGATGGACAGCGCTAAGCGTCTGTCCCGCAGTATTGGACGCAGCGCACACATAAACTCCGTCGTCCTTCTGCTTACAGTACAGCACTTTCAGAGTGAAATATCCTTCTCTATCTTCGTAGCACAAGTAGCGTCTCCCGGAGAGAATGAGCCGACCGTCCTTCCTCCATATAATCTCCGGTTTGGGTTTTCCCGTCACAAAGCAGCGGAACTTGGCATGCTTGCCCTCAGTCACCGTAAACATTTTTACTTTGGTGGACTTGGTCAAGCCGTCGTCTCTGAGCCGATTGGACATGGGCCTTCTATGCTTGCCCCGGTGGGACTTCCAGTAGCCGTTGTTGTACCCGTTCCGATTCCCATCATCCTCGTGTCCGGGGCCGGCATCCACTAGCAGCACTGCCCCCGCTAGGCCCTCGCCAAACTCGTTCCTGGCCTTGCACGTATACACACCGCCGTCGGGCGCACGGGTCTTGAAGAGCTTCAGCTGAAACCAGCCGCCGTCTTGGCAGCCCACGCTGAAATGCGTGCTCTCAAAGATCTCGTGGAGCTTCCGTCCATCCTTCTCCCAGACCACGTCGGGCCGGGGGTTCCCCCACAGCTTGCAGGAGAAAACCGCATCTTCCCCGCGGCCCACGCGAGTGGAGAGGGGCTTGATGAGGAACCGAGGCTTGTTCTCCTCCCTGTGCTCCAGCTCCTGAGCCTCGCCCTCCACCTTCAGCGTGCCCGCTGCGTATGTCTCCCCGATGCTGTTCTTGGCCTTGCAGATGTACTGCCCGCTGTCCTCCGACGTCACCGACGAGATGATGAGGTTATAGACGTTGCCATCCTCGAAAACCCGGTAGCGCCCCTGGGGGTCGATCTTCAGGTTGTTGCGTTCCCAGATGACGGCGGGCCGGGGGTCTCCGCTAATCTGGCACTTCAGGACGGCGTCGGTGCTGCTCTGGACAACCACCGGCCTGGGGTAGGCCAGGAAGCGGGGCGCTCCACCAAACACGTCCATGTCTGCTCCGGGGTCAGCCTCGGCTCAGTCGCTCACTGCCAACGTGGGACTGCCTCTGACTGGGACTGCGCAGTGCAAGGATCTGAAGCAAAAGGATCAAGAAGTGTAATCAAGACGTGACCTTGTTTATTACTAATGGGGCTAAAATAACGTGACTCAACCCACCAGTGTGCTAACTATGTAGGCAATAATACAAGGTTCTATTTCCACCTTAGGTCCTATGTCTTCTGGCACTACACAGGTCATAAAAAAGCAGATCCATCACCTCAGTTTTAGGCAAGTTCCCATTACTAGAATCTGGAGTTAGGGTTGAAACCATGGTAAAGAATGATAATGTTTTTGCCAGGCTACTGGATCTTTGCCTCATCTAATGGTTACTCCCTTGTGTTTTGATATGGACAGTGTTAGTGTTAGTGGCGGTTGAAATTGAATTAGATCTGGCTGCAAAAAATATAAATACAGGCCCAGCTCCCAGTTTGCGTTGTGGGGTGTAATGGGTGGAGCGGTGGAGGGGTGGAGCGGTGGAGCGGTGGAGGGGAGTGGAGGGGTAGAGGGGTGGAGGGGTGGAGAGGTGGAGGGGTGGGGGGTGGAGGGTGGAGGGTGGAGCGGTGGGGGGGTGGAGGGTGAAGGGGTGAAGGGTGGAGCGGTGGAGGGGTGGAGGTGTGGAGGGGTGGATGTGTGGAAGGGTGGAGGTGTGGAGGGGTGGAGGGGTGGATGTGTGGAGGGGTGGAGGGGTGGAGGGTGTGTGGAGGGGTGCAGTTTGGTCCTGTTGCAACAGCAGCCACAACACAGATAGGCAACACAGCTGGTGCCGTATTTCAATGGGAAAGTGCTTAATATAGCGCATGCTAAATAAAGACCTGCAAAGGAGTGTGTGTGTGTGTGTGTGTGTGTGTGTGTGTGTGTGTGTGTGTGTGTGTGTGTGTGTGTGTGTGTGTGTGTGTGTGTGTGTGTGTGTGTGTGTGTGTGTGTGTCAGGTATCACAAAGAACACTGTGAACCCCACATGCTCACATGCACACTGATGAAACTCAGGGCAGATCTTACCGATAAGAACAGAGACCACACAACAACCAGAGAGACTGTACCAAGATGTCACTGCAGACTTACAGAAACAATACAAAGACCTTATAGATACTTTATGAAGACCAAGCTGATTCCTTACAGGGGCTTTACAGTGATCATACAAGAAATATATACACCTTATACACCAGACAAAGCCCTATTCAACCTTACAAAAACACTACAGTGACCTTATAAACCGAGACCATACAGTGACCATACAGTGACCTTATGTAGACCATACAGTGACATTATGTAGACCATACAGTGACCTTATGGAGAGCATTCAGAGACCTTATGGAGAGCATTCAGAGACCTTATGGAGAGCATTCAGAAACCCAATGGAGACCATAAAGTGACCTTATGTAGACCATACAGTGACCTTATGTAGACCATACAGTGACCTTATGGAGAGCATTCAGAGACCCAATGGAGACCATACAGTGACCTTATGGAGAGCATTTAGAGACCCAATGGTGACCTTATGGAGACCATACAGTGACCATACAGTGACCTTATGGAGACCATACAGTGACCATACAGTGACCTTATGGAGACCATACAGTGACCATACAGTGACCTTATGGAGACCATACAGTGACCTTATGGAGACCATACAGTGACCATACAGTGTCCTTATGGAGACCATACAGTGACCATACAGTGACCTTATGTAGACCATACAGTGACCTAACAGTGACCTAATGGAAACCATACAGTGACCATACAGTGACCTTATGGAGACCATACAGTGACCTTATGGAGACCATACAGTGACCTAATGGAGACCATACAGTTACCATACAGTGACCTTATGGAGACCATACAGTGACCATACAGTGACCTAATGGAGATCATACAGTGACCTAATGGAGACCATACAGTTACCATACAGTGACCTTATGGAGACCATACAGTGACCATACAGTGACCTAATGGAGACCATACAGTGACCTTATGGAGACCATACAGTTACCATACAGTGACCTTATGGAGACCATACAGTGACCATACAGTGACATAATGGAGACCATACAGTGACCTTATGGAGACCATACAGTGACCTAACAGTCCAAATATGTGAACGCCTCCATCTCACTGTGTTTGTTGGTTGCCATTGACAACAATCTGTCCCTCAGGATGTCAGTTAAAGTCACAGTAGAGCCCCAGAACTTCACAGATAATGTTGGATTAGTTCAAGGCTAGACATGTCTTTATGTTGTTATTGGTTATTGGTTGGTTTTGGGTTCAGCCATAGGGCAGATTACAAGAGTTAATAGTGTCTCACATCGTGTGTTGAAGAAAAGCCTATTACAAAGATAACACATCAACAACATAATAATGAATAAACAGAATAAACAGTACAATGAATAATCACAATGTTTTGTTTATATTTAATTGTTATGCATGACAATAATGAGTCAGTATAATAATAAGTAAGTATACAGTGCTTCATATGTATAGTAATTACGTACAAGCTAAACAAACCATGGGGTCAGAGTTATAATCTTCATGTTTTTTGCTATCCACAATTAGATTTAGTTGTTATTTGTTAGATCCCATTGCTCATGGTGCCCACACGCTTCATTAGATGAGAATCGGGAGGTCAATGCGTTGAAAGTACTTAAATGTTCCCCAGGAGGTTATAAAGCGGCGGCTGGGATTGCCCCTGGTGTTTACTTGTCTGGTTTAATTGGAACGACCTTTGCCCCCTACGGAAGTGGGGCGGTGTATCCCTCTCATGACCTACCTCGCCTCGGCGTCCAGGAGCCTCAACGTCAACATACATTCCGCACTCGCAAAAATCGTCTTCCAGCTAAGAAATCACCGTCGCTTGTGTCGTACGGCCGGGCCTGCTAGCACCCTGCTCCGGCATGTCGTGTGAAATCCATCCTGCTCAAATGTCCCACCTGCTTTGCCAGTACATAGTTTTTCTGTATTCTGTACTTTTGGAGCCAGACTTCTTTTCGGGACGGCTACAACTCCTGAGCGGTGCCCCGCGTTCTGTGTGGCGTTCTGCCGTGAGACACCCCAAGTGTCATTGTTCGTGGAAGACCGATAAGTGCTTTTGCAGCTGCCGCAGTCCCCTAAAAATACCGGCCGCCTCGATGACAGCAGCGAGGATAAGCCAGGCTCTCCCATTCACTTGCTAGCAAAGGCTAAAAAAAGCTATGGATGACTGGGCCCAGGGCTGCAGGCTGCTTAGCTTACTTGAGACCCTTGCAATAAAAACCCAAGAAGAAGGCAAGGGTTCTGGCCTCTGAACATCTCTTACACTGACCCACCGTACATTTAGTTGTTTCAAGCCGAATAGAGTCTTCATGGTGAGCAGAACGTGTCATGCAGACAGGATTGGACGCAGTAAACTGCAAGGTGCATGTTACAACTCAGTTCACCAGAATCACAGAAATATGCAATGATTATGCACCTTTTTTAATTTTGTTCAATAGAAAAGAATTAATGAAGTCATGGACTTGATCTATCTTGATCTACACTTGATATAATTATAAGCTACTTTACCATGGTCACTTAAAGGCCTTGATAAGTATTATAATGTTAAAAATCGAATGTATTATTGTTATTTATATTACAATGTAACTTACGTTCCTTTACTGTCTGCCATGCTGAGAATCTACTCCTGCATGTAGAGGAAAATAGGCTTCAATATATACATTATTAATAAAGTAATTGTCATTTACAACATCTAGTGGCTTCAGTTGTAGCTATAACTGTCTACAGAAACCAAGTCAAATCAATCCTGCAATCATCTCTTCCAGCCAAAAATACTGTTCCATATACATGATGATGTTCAAGGCTAGTGTCAAGCTTTTCCAACCAGTGTGTGTGTGTGCAGCTGGGGGTGCAGGTTAAACCTCCAATGGGCCTTTTACCAGCATATGTTAATATTATGTAGGCCTTAGTTTGTATGTACTTCCACTGTTATAAAAATGAGTAGCAGGTACATTCAACATGGCCAACAAACAATTAATTCTGGTAAGGTTAGGAACAAAGACTGACCGGTAGATTCAGAGTGTTGCCTTCCGGCTCAGCTCTCTTTTGGTCACACTGCTGAGGTAAAGGGCCCCCAATACTACTGACCCTTGGAGTAGGCAATCCACCAGTTTCCTGCTGAAAATCATGGCCTCAGATTAAGAGGTGCTGATCCTCATCCCAGCCGCTTCACACTCTGTTGCAAACCAATCCAGTGAGTGCTGAATACTGCAACCCCTCTGTGACTACACCTTGAAATCCTGTCCTGAAATTCTGTCCTGTCATAAATATAGGCTATAATAGGATAGGTGACAAAGTCGCCACGGCCAAACCCTCCTTTCCAGCACCTTGGAGTAGACTTTCCCAGGGAGGCTGAGTAATGTGATACCCCTGTAATTGGCACACATCCTCCGGTACCCCTTTTTGAACAGGGGAACCACCCATGTCTGCCACCCCTTAGGCACTGTCCCAGACTTCCACGCAATGTTGCAAAGACATGTCATCCATGACAGCCTCAACAAAGCCTTCAGCATTTCTCAACGGATCTCATAAACTTATCCTCTTACGCTTTGCAACTGTGGAGTTGTTTGGCTACCTCAGTGACTTCTTTCTCCAGCTTCTCAGCCTCTGCAGTAGAAAGTGGGCCACTTGGGTTTAGGAGTTCCTGAAAGTGCTCTAGCACCATGTACACTTATGAGCATCCTTATGTTGGAATATGGTGTTTATGTTATGGCAAATCCATGACTAGCACAGAAGTCTTATAACAAAACACCACACAGGTTCAGATCAGGTAGGCCGTTCATCCCCATCAAGTTTACATTTGTATTTATGCATTTTATTCTTTTTTTTCACAGTTTCACAGTACCTAGCCAGGGCTGGAGTTTAGTTGAAGTTACATCATAGTATTGGCTTAGTAGTGAGCATGGAAGCAGACTCACACACACTACCTCTTCTAATAGGATCAAATATGTTACACACTAACCTTGTCCGTGTATACAACATAATACAATGAATGAAGGAAGACATAAAACACATTCAGACTCCGTAATTATGATGTTGGGACAGTTAAGAACGAGAGAAAATTTAAGGAAAAAGTTGACCCATTATCACAACATAGGCTATCCACATGTCCTTTATACACTGACACGTGTTACTCACACATGCTAACAGTACTGGTGGTGTTGCTACCAAGGAGTGTTATAGTGCACAGTAATCCAGATGTGTCCTACACAACATTAAATAGACCATAACATTACAGCATTTCAATGGTTCAGTGGTTCAGTTCAGTTAAATACAGGCTATGTTTGTGTGGTGTGTGTGTGTGTGTGTGTGTGTGTGTGAGTGTGTGTGTGTGTGTGTGTGTGTGTGTGTGTGTGTGTGTGTGTGTGTGTGTGTGTGTGTGTGTGTGTGTGTGTGTGTGTGTGTGTGTGTGTGTGTGTGTGTGTGTGTGTGTGTGTGAGTGTGTGTGTGTGTGTGTGTGTTTGGTCCAATGAGCAGCGCTGGTTCTTCAGCTGTTTGGTGGCTCATGTCTTACAGACTCTCCCAGCGTGTCTTCTCTGATTTCAGCGGTGGGAGGTAATGTGACCTCTGGCCCGGGGACCAGGGTTATCAGACGCTTTGTGCTCGCCTCTGAGGCGGGAGCTGACAATATGGCGACTGTTGTGGGATCATTACATTTACATGTATTGATCTAGCATCTGAGAACAATACAATTCAACAATACTGCTCAACAAAGCTGCTCAACAAAGCTTCTAGAAGCTCTAGAAGTTGGAAGACTTATTTTATGACACGTATGCCAACTTCAGTGTGGTTCAGTGTGTTCAGGTGAACTGCATCAAAGCTTTGGTTCAGGTCAATAGGTTTGAGTTGGGTTGAGTGAATATGAGTGAAGCCATGGCAAATGTTTACCTATTTTGCTCTCTCTCTCTCTCTCTCTCTCTCTCTCTCTCTCTCTCTCTCTCTCTCTCTCTCTTTCTCTCTCTCTCTTACCCTTAATGCCTCACTTTACCATGGGGATGGCCAGCCATATGGTTCATGTTGTATACTTAAGGTAGGAATTTATGAGGAATATCTTCCGGGTCCGATGGCCTATTAAATCCTCTTGAGGTCATTAGGTTATTTTAAGGCATGACACTTTCTAGTGTATAAATGTCTCGCTGTACATGACTGATCACCTTATATCGTAGATGCTGTGCATGGAAGTCTTTATTTACTTTTATTGAAGCTTTATTTGGTTATTTTGTTTATATACATCATTAACCCAGGGTGCCCTCATCCTTTGACTGGGAAAGTAGTCACCATTATTTTTCAAATAATCAAGACATTTAGAAATACAAAAAATATAATAATAATTTGAGGTATTCTACTAGGTGTATTCTATACTTGACTGGAACAGTGTGAGTAATGTGGACTTACAGAGATACAGTAGACTAACTATCAGAGATACAGTAGACTAACTCATAGAGATACAGTATAATTACAGAGATACATTAGACTAACTAACAGAGATACAGTAGCCTAACTAACATATATACAGTAGACTAACAGAGATACAGTAGACTAACTAACAGAGATACAGTAGACTAACTAACAGAGATACAGTAGACTAACAGAGATACAGTAAACTAACTAACAGAGATACAGTAGACTTACTCACAGAGATACAGTAGACTAACTAACATATATACAGTAGACTAACAGAGATACAGTAGACTAACTAACAGAGATACAGTAGACTAACTAACAGAGATACAGTAGACTAACAGAGATACAGTAAACTAACTAACAGAGATACAGTAGACTTACTCACAGAGATACAGTAGACTAACTAACAGAGATACAGTAGACTAACTAACAGAGACACAGAATACTTACTAACATAGATACAGTCGACTAACTAACAGAGATACTGTAGAATAACTAACATAGATACAGTAGACTAACTAACAGAGATACAGTAGACTAACAGAGATACAGTATACTAACTAACAGAGACACAGAATACTTACTAACAGAGATACAGTCGACTAACTAACAGAGATACAGTAGACTAACAGAGATACAGTAGACTAACTAACAGAGATACAGTAGCGTAACTAACAGAGATACAGTAGCCTAACAGAGATACAGTAAACTAACTAACAGAGATACACTATACTAACTAACAGAGATACAGTATACTAACAGAGATACAGTATACTAACTAACATAGATACAGTAGACTAACATATATATAGTAGACTTACTAACAGAGATACAGTAGACTAACTAACATAGATACAGTAGACTAACAGATATATAGTAGACTTACTAACAGAGATACAGTAGACTAAATAACAGAGATACAGTAGACTAACTAACAGAGATACAGTAGCCTAACTAACAGAGATACAGTAGACTAACAGAGATACAGTATACTAACTAACAGAGACACATACTACTTACTAACAGAGATACAGTAGACTAACTAACAGAGATACAGTAGACTAACAGATATATAGTAGACTTACTAACAGAGATACAGTAGACTAACTAACAGAGATACAGTAGACTAACTAACAGAGACACAGAATACTTACTAACATAGATACAGTTGACTAACTAACAGAGATACTGTAGAATAACTAACATAGATACAGTAGACTAACTAACAGAGATACAGTAGACTAACTAACAGAGATACAGTAGCCTAACTAACAGAGATACAGTAGACTAACAGAGATACAGTATACTAACTAACAGAGACACAGAATACTTACTAACAGAGATACAGTAGACTAACTAACAGAGATACAGAAGACTAACAGATATATAGTAGACTTACTAACAGAGATACAGTAGACTAACTAACAGAGATACAGTAGCCTAACTAACAGAGATACAGTAGACTAACAGATATATAGTAGACTTACTAACAGAGATACAGTAGACTAAATAACAGAGATACAGTAGACTAACTAACAGAGATACAGTAGCCTAACTAACAGAGATACAGTAGACTAACAGAGATACAGTATACTAACTAACAGAGACATATACTACTTACTAACAGAGATACAGTAGACTAACTAACAGAGATACAGTAGACTAACAGATATATAGTAGACTTACTAACAGAGATACAGTAGACTAACTAACAGAGATACAGTTGACTAACTAACAGAGACACAGAATACTTACTAACATAGATACAGTTGACTAACTAACAGAGATACTGTAGAATAACTAACATAGATACAGTAGACTAACTAACAGAGATACAGTAGACTAACTAACAGAGATACAGTAGCCTAACTAACAGAGATACAGTAGACTAACAGAGATACAGTATACTAACTAACAGAGACACAGAATACTTACTAACAGAGATACAGTAGACTAACTAACAGAGATACAGAAGACTAACAGATATATAGTAGACTTACTAACAGAGATACAGTAGACTAACTAACAGAGATACAGTAGCCTAACTAACATAGATACAGTAGACTAACAGATATATAGTAGACTTACTAACAGAGATACAGTAGACTAAATAACAGAGATACAGTAGACTAACTAACAGAGATACAGTAGCCTAACTAACAGAGATACAGTAGACTAACAGAGATACAGTATACTAACTAACAGAGACACATACTACTTACTAACAGAGATACAGTAGACTAACTAACAGAGATACAGTAGACTAACAGATATATAGTAGACTTACTAACAGAGATACAGTAGACTAACTAACAGAGATACAGTAGACTAACTAACAGAGACACAGAATACTTACTAACATAGATACAGTTGACTAACTAACAGAGATACTGTAGAATAACTAACATAGATACAGTAGACTAACTAACAGAGATACAGTAGACTAACTAACAGAGATACAGTAGCCTAACTAACAGAGATACAGTAGACTAACAGAGATACAGTATACTAACTAACAGAGACACAGAATACTTACTAACAGAGATACAGTAGACTAACTAACAGAGATACAGAAGACTAACAGATATATAGTAGACTTACTAACAGAGATACAGTAGACTAACTAACAGAGATACAGTAGCCTAACTAACAGAGATACAGTAGACTAATAGAGATACAGTATACTAACTAACAGAGACACAGAATACTTACTAACATAGATACAGTTGACTAACTAACAGAGATACTGTAGAATAACTAACATAGATACAGTAGACTAACTAACAGAGATACAGTAGCCTAACTAACAGAGATACAGTAGACTAACAGCGATACAGTATACTAACTAACAGAGACACATAATACTTACTAACATAGATACAGTAGACTAACTAACAGAGATACAGTAGCCTAACTAACAGAGATACAGTAGACTAACAGCGATACAGTATACTAACTAACAGAGACACATAATACTTACTAACATAGATACAGTAGACTAACTAACAGAGATACAGTAGCCTAACTAACAGAGATACAGTAGACTAACAGAGATACAGTATACTAACTAACAGAGACACAGAATACTTACTAACATAGATACAGTAGACTAACTAACAGAGATACACTAGACTGACAGAGATATAGTAGACTAACTAACAGAGATACAGTAGATTAACATATATACAGTAGACATACTAACAGAAATACAGTAGACTAACTAACAGAGATACAGTAGACTAATAACAGAGACACAGAATACTTACTAACAGAGATACAGTCGACTAACTAACAGAAATACAGTAGACTAACTAACAGAGATACAGTAGACTAACTAACAGAGATACAGTAGACTAACTAACAGAGATACAGTAGACTAACTAACAGAGATACAGTAGACTAACTAACAGAGATACAGTAGCCTAACTAACAGAGATACAGTAGACTAACTAACAGAGATACAGTAGACTAACTAACATAGTTAACAGTGAGTAACACGTGTCAGAGGAGAGTGCTTCCTCTTTACACAAAGTCTATCAACTACATTGTGGAGCCAAATTGATGGCTTGATTGATGATGAACATCCAGACTCACTATTTACCTTCCAGTTACAACTACAAACCCCTTTATCTCATTTCCATTGCAGAACTACAAGGTTTGGTTTACACTTCAATATTTATCAAGTTGTCAAATAAAAACTAGAAAGACAAAACAAAGTTATATAATTATGTTCAACTTAAGTTATGTAGGACGTCTATCACAAAGAGAGTGATACAAGATACAATATACAACTTTTTTTTTTTCCATTTGTAACAAGTAACATGGAACGCTTACTCCCCATTCCCTCCCTCAGTATAAATCTTAAAAACAACACCATACAAATATAAATTATATACACAATAAAATAAACCAAAAAGAGCAGCAAAGTGACATAAATGATATGTACATGGTTTTTAGTTTTTTAGTTTTTTTTACTAAAATGTTTCAAAAACATTTAAAGTGCCAGTAGTGCAGCAGCATCGTGAATACAGTGAGCAGTAACTGTGATGAGTCCAGAAAGTCCAGCAAAGTATGTAAGTGTAATGTTAATGACAATGTTATGAAAGTGAAGGGGCAGCACTCCTAGCAGTTCAGTAGGTCACTGCCTGTGGATAAAAACTATCCTTAAACCTGGTAGTCCTTGCTGTACAGATGCTGCGCAACCGTCGACCAGATGGTAGGGGGGAGAAGAGATTGAGCCCAGGGTGGTTGCAGTCCTTTATGATGGATATGGCCTTCTTCTGACATCTGGTCCTAAAGATCTCCTCAATGCATGGAAGTGCACACCACATGATCTTCTCTGCCGTCCTCACGACCCTCTGGATGTCTTTCTTGTCCTGTTCAGTGGTGTTGTCGTACCACACGGTGACGCCACCCGTCAGGACGCTCTCTACGGGGCCACGGTAGAAGTTCACTAGCCACCTCTGGCCTATTCCGCTTTTTCTGAGAAACCGCAGAGCATAGAGGCGCTGGTGTGCCTTCTTCAGCATGACCTCTGTGTTGCGGGTCCACGCCAGGTCATCTGAAATCTGTAGTCCAAGGAAACGGAAGCAGCTGACGACTTCCACCGGTGTCCCGTCCAGGCTGATGGTGGAGCGGGGGCCCCATCCAGGCTGATGGTGGAGTGGGGGCCCCGGTGGCTCCTGAAGTCCACGATGAGCTCCTTGGTCTTGCTGACATTCAGTGTGAGGCTGTTTTCCTCACACCATCGCATCAGCCGGACTACCTCATCTCTGTACTCCGTCTCATCGCCCTCGCTTATCAAGCCGATGACTGTGGTGTCGTCTGCAAACTTGATAATCCGATTGTTGTCCGAATGCGAGTGTTGGTGTTAGTGATGTCAATGGAGGTAAACTCCCACATATCAGTGTGTTTAATAGGACCACACTATAAGTCAAGTCAAGTCAAGTCAAGTCAAGTTTATTGTCACTTCACAGTTTACACTGTATACTGTAAAGTATAAAGCAGTGGTGTGAAAATCTTATGTGCAATACCCGACAACAGACAGCAGTTATAAAAATAAGATAAATAGATAAAAATCGAATAAAAATCGAATAAAAATCGAATAGAATAAAGTTAAAAATAAAAATGCAATTTATAAAATGCAATATAAATGCAATATATATATATAATATATATATAAGGTACAATTGCAACATTTATTTTTACCACATGGAATTACCTTCTTTCCCCTGACGGAGGAATGCAAAGGAAACAGGCTTCCTGAGCACAGTGGACATGTTCAGACAGTGACCTGAAGGCCTGCAGCCAGAGCACACACTCACTTAATCCATGCTGGTTTTTTTAAAAGAGCAGCAACGTTGCTCTCTAGTGGCTCTGCTGTGTGACTGCAATGTATCACAACACTGCGAATGAGGGTAATGATTGAGATGCAGTTTGACCAATGTTTGCATGACGGGCTTAAGGTGTAGCCTACATGACCGACCAATGAGGGCATGTGAAAAAGGTGGGACATAAGGAGAAATGTCAAAGTAATGTAAAGTGATGAGACTGTAGAAGGCAAAAGCCGAATCCCAGACATTTTTGGAGATTTAGAAGATTTAGAGATTTATTTTTAGTCTGGTCACTCTAGTTTTAAAGGAGACATCAGACAGAGATACAGTCAGGCCCGGCGCCTCCTATAGGCGGAGTAGGCAAATGCCTAGGGCCTCCGGCATGCCTAGGGCCTCCGGCTTCGCTAAACAAATATTTTTTATAACTCTCTAAAACGTTAACACGTTTTAGAGAGTTCTCATTGGACACATTACGTGCCAGTGATCATATAACCAATCAAAATATTTTGGGCCCCCCCCCCTCTCCAGCAATAGATTGATCTGATTGGCTGATTCCCCAATCAAAGTCAGGTGTACTGATCTGTTATGCCCCCAATGCCTGTGCTATCCTAGTATTCTCCCTCCATGTCTTGCCTTACCTGTTTCTCTCTGCCCTCTTCCCAGCGTCTCCTGGATCTCCACGGTGCCTCTTCCTGTTCCTGTTATATACTACTCTGTTATTAAACTGCCCGCTGGGCTTACACCTGCTCCCTGCCTCCTGAGTTGTTCTTTTGGGTCCTCTACTACCATACTACTATGTGTCTTCACAGCACCAGTGAGAGGAATCTACTACTTCAGTTTAATTTCAGGTGAAAATCGGTCCGCTTACAACACTGGTTTATACATGTATAGAAATGGGCAGAAAATCATGGCTAACTATGACTATAATAATCATGGTGGATGGGCAACATCAGTCGAGCTGGAGGAGGAGGAGGGGTGCAGATACCTAATGTCTGCCTGCTAGCCTCAGTCTTTATTTCATGATGGTGGGTAAGATTTATCTCAAAGGGGGGCCTCCACAGAAAATTTTGCCTAGGGCCTCAAAAAGTCTAGAACCGGCCCTGGATACAGTAGACTAACTAACATAGATACAGTAGACTAACTAACATAGATACAGTAGACTAACTAACATAGATACAGTAGACTAACTAACAGAGATACAGGAGACTAACTAACAGATATACAATAGACTAACTAACAAAGTCTAACATACGTCTAACAGAGATACAGTATATTGACTAACTGAGCTACAGTAGAATTACACGGATACAGTAGACTAACATAGTCTAAAAGTAGACTACCTAACTAACAGGGATAATGTGGACTGACTAACTGTCAGAGATACAGTAGATTAACTCACAGATATACAGTAGACTAACTCACAGAGATACAGTAGACCAACTAACAGAGACACATTAACTATCAGAGATACAGTAGACTAACTCACAGAGATACAGTAGACTAACAGAGATACAGTAGACTAACTAACATAATTACAGTAGACTACAGAGATACAGCAGACTAACTAACAGATATTCAGTAGACTAACTAACATATTTAATGTAGACTCACTAACAGAGATACAGCAGACTAACTAACAGATATTCAGTAGACTAACTAACATATTTTATGTAGACTCACTAACAGAGATACAGGAGACTAACTAACAGAGATAAAGTGGACTGACTAACAGAGATACAGTAGACTAACTAACAGAGTCTAACATAAGTCTAACAGAGATATATTATATTGACTAACTGAGATACAGTAGACTAACATAGTCTAAAGGTACTACCTAACTAACAGAAATAAAGTGGACTGACTAACTGAGATACAGTAGACTAACTAACAGAGATACAGAAGACTGACTAACAAATATACAGTAGACTAGCTTTCAGAGATACAGTAGACTAATTCACAGAGATACAGTAGACTAACTCACAGAGATACAGTAGACTAACAGAGATACTGTAGACTAACTCAAAGAGATCCAGTAAACTACCAGAGATACAGTAGACTAACTGACAGAGATACAGTAGACAAACTCACAAAGATACAGTAGACTACAGAGATACAGTAGACTAACAGAGATACAGTATATATACTAACAGAGATACAGTAGACTAACAGAGATACAGTAGACTAACTCACAGAGATACAGTAGAGTAACTTACAGAGATACAGTAGACTAACTCATAGATATACAGTGGACTAACAGAGATACAGTAGACTAACTCACATAGATATAGTAGACTACCTCACAGAGATACTGTAGACTAACTAACAGAGATACAGTAGGCTACAGAGATACAGTAGACTAACTAACAGAGATACAGTAGACAAAAATAGATACAGTAGACTGGACATCCTACCGCAATAGATGGCATTGAGGTTCTCCCTCTCGACGCCGCGACCCTTCCAATCTCCTCTAGCCTACCATTTCTACCTTCACAGATCTTGTGGTGAAATTGCCAATCGTCAGTCAAGAAGACTGAAACCATTCTGGCCTACGCCGCACTCCAGTCTCTCCACTTCCTGGCTCTCACAGAGACCTGGATCACCCCTGAGAACACAGCCACCGCAGCTGCTCTCTCCGCGACCTACTCCTTCACCCACACCCCCGACCCTCTGGGCGTGGTGGAGGAACGGGACTCCTAGTCTCTCCAAAATGGTCATATCAGGTACTCCTTCTGGGTCACCTGACCAGTTCAGCACTCGAACTTCATGCTGTTTCTGTTACCATCCCAACTAGGCTCAACATTGCCGTGATCGACCGACCACCGGGCCCTCTTGGTGACTTCTTTGACGAGATGGACGCCCTCCTCAGCTGCTTTCCTGAGGACGGCACCCCACTTGTGGTTCTGGGTGACTTCAACATCCAGTCGGATAAGTTACAATCTCCTGAATTCATTAACTTTTTCTCCACATTCGGTCTAACACTCACTCCTTCTCCTCCTACGCACAGAGCTGGGAACCAATTGGATCTTGTCTTCACCAAGGTCCTGTACCACCTCAGCGATCTCTGTCACACCCCTCCCTGTCTCTGATCACCATTTTGTTGCTTTCTCTCTCCCTCTCAAATCTCCCACCTCCCTACCCACTACTCCCCACATTGTTACCTTCCGTAGTTACCTGAAAACTCTCTCTCCCTCTTCTCTCTCCGCATCTGTCCTATCCTCACTACCATCCCCCCAACAATTCTCTCTCTTGTCGGTAGAGGAAGCCTCCTCCACTCTGACTTCCTCTCTCTCCTCCTCCTTCGACTCTCTCTGTCCTCTCACCTCCAGACCAGCACGAGCCTCTCCTCCACCTCCTTGGCTGTCCGAACCTCTGCGGGCTCGTAGAGCAGAGCTGCGGGTAGCTGAGAGAAAATGGAGGAAATCTGACTCTTCTGATGATCTCGCTCACTACCTCCGTCTCCTCTCTGGCTTCACCTCCACGGTATCAGCTGCTAAATCTGCCTTCTACCGTACAAAAATCAACTCTTCTGCCTCTAACCCCAGGAAACTTTTCTCCATGTTCTCTTCCCTCCTCAACCCCCCCTCCCCTCCCGCTCCCTCCTCCCTCTCAGCTGATGACTTTGTCACCTTCTTTACGAAGAAGGTGAACGACATTCTCGACAACCCACTCTCCCCTGATGAAGTTAACAAACTTGTGACATCTAACCACCCTACCACCTGCCCCCTTGACCCAATCCCTTCCTCTCTTCTCCAGGACATCTTGGGCGATATCATTCCCTTCCTTACCTCCCTAATTAACACCTCCCTTGATGCAGGCATGTTTCTGGCGGCCTTCAAGACTGCCAGAATCAAGCCGCTCCTCAAGAAATCATCCCTGGACACCACTGATGTCCAAAACTACAGACCGGTATCTCTCCTATCATTCCTGTCCAAAACCCTTGAACGTGCTGTCTCCTCACAACTTTCATACTATCTCTCCCAGAACAACCTACTCGACCCTCTCCAGTCAGGCTTCAAGGCTGCGCACTCCACGGAGACGGCACTGCTCGCAGTGACAGAGACTCTTCATGATGCCAGAAGCTCGTCCCTCTCATCAGAACTGATCCTTCTCGACCTGTCTGCGGCGTTCGACACAGTGAACCACCAGATCCTTCTCTCCACTCTCGCCGAGCTTGGAATCGATGGAACTGCGTTATCCTGGTTCACCTCCTACCTCGCAGATCGCACTTATCAGGTCACATGGAACGGTTCCCTGTCCAGACCCTGCACCCTGGACACCGGAGTCCCCCAAGGCTCAGTATTGGGACCCCTTCTGTTTTCTCTTTACACTAAATCTCTAGGCTCTGTAATCACATCTCATGGCTTCTCCTATCACTGCTATGCAGATGACACTCAACTGTTTCTCTCCTTTCCTTGCACTTCTGCCAGGCGACTTGTTCGACCTTCACTGAAAACAACCAAGCATCGCTCTTCCAAGACCCAGCTCTTCACGGCTCTGGCTCCACAGGTGGAATGAACTCCCGTCTCATGTCTCATGGCAGAGTCCCTCGCCAGCTTCCGCAAGAGACTCAAGACCCACCAGTTCAGAGTCCACCTGGACTCTGATGAACCCTCTCACATGAACCCTCTCACATGAACGCTCCTTCTCCTTTGTGAACCTCTAACTTGCTTAAGTCCTGACATTAATAGCTCTTAGCATGTTGTATATTCTAGCAAGTGTATATCCCTAATGTTGATAACACGCTCTTATCACAGCTACTTAAGCAGGTGACCTGGCAGTACCAAATAGTGTTATTCATCTTGTTAATATGAATGCTTGTGAACTGCTCTATTTTTATGTTCACGTACCTCAGTGTTATGCTTTTGTCTGCTTCAACAACTGTACTCCTTGTAAGTCGCTTTGGATAAAAGCGTCTGCCAAATGTCCTAAATGTAAATGTAAATGTAGACTAACTAACAGAGATATAGTTGACTAACTAACAGAGATACAGTAGAATAACTAACAGAGATACAGTAGACTAACTAACAGAGATACAGTAGACTAACTAACAGAGATACAGTAGAATAACTAACAGAGATACAGTAGACTAACTAACAGAGATACAGTAGACTAACTAACAGAGATACAGTAGACTAACTAACAGAGATACAGTTGACTAACTGACAGAGATACAGTAGACTAACTAACAGAGATACAGTTGACTAACTAAACAGACCACTAAGTGGAGGTGGTGGTTGGTGGTGATATATTCCTGTAACCTTTCTATCTTTCTATCATCCCCGCTGCTTCTCTCTCTACTGGACCCTCTCACACCACAAAGTTATAAACCTTAATTAACTGAAACTCACAAGTCTGCACAGCAGTGTTGTGGAACAGAAACACCAACCCCCCCCCCCCCCTCTGTAAGCCCTGTGTGTCAAACGGCAAACACCACCCCAAACAGACCCGAGTGGCGTGTTTGAAGAGCTCTTATCCCCGTTCTCCGGGTTGGATCTAACCTTCCTCTTACCTCTCGCCAAGACACACCGGGCAAACAAACCCCCCCTCCCACGGCACAATGGAGTCAACGCCATGTCAAGTTCATTCTTGTTAAACCCCCTGTGCAGCGAGAGAGGGGGGGGGGGTTGGGTTGTGTGTGTGTGGGGGGGGGGGGGGCAGAGGCGCTGTGTTGTAGCAGTGATTGGAGGGGATTTTCCAGTGGAAAAGCAGAGTTTACTAACTTGATTCTGTTTTATTAATCAGCTCTGTGGCAGGAGGCAGGTACAGAGGTATAGAGCTTATGTGTGTGTAGGGGATCACTGGTCAGTGTGTGTGTGTGTGTGTGTGTGTGTGTGTGTGTGTGTGTGTGTGTGTGTGTGTGTGTGTGTGTGTGTCTATGTGTGTGTGTGTGTGTGTGTGTGTGAGTGTGCGTGTGTGTGTGTGTGTGTCTATGTGTGTGTGTGTGTGTGTGTGTGTGTGTGTGTGTGTGTGTGTGTGTGTGTGTGTGTGTGTGTTGGGTGGTGATATATATGATATATATACTGAACATTTTCATTACTGTAACAGATGTTAAGAAGGTCCGTCTTTTGGTCAGATGTGAAGTCCAACGTTAAACATTTAACACTCTATAAAGTAATCTAGTTCTATAAACATGTACCCCTAAATGCTCTCAGGCTGACCGACACCGCGGATCAACAAAGATCCATTCTTTTTTCTTTTTTTGGATGCGTTCTACATTACTTTGAAGTGTCTGTAACATCATGGACACCCAACATCCAAAGATATACACTATAATATATATATAATTCGGAACTAGAATGCTGCAGGATATTGTGTGTATTTACATTATATATAAAGCAATATCCTGCAGAAATATGTTGTTCATAGGATTTTGATTACTTCAAAGTGCAACATGGGTTGAGAGGAACAGGAATCTCTTTAGGACCCGGAGGAGCCCCCTCGGTCGGCCCCTCTCAGTCGGCCCCTGAGACTCTCTCCTGCTCTCGGCCCCTGTGGGTCTCTTCTTGGTTCCCGGGTCGGTTGGTTCTCCATCAGCTGTTCTGCAGCAGCTCGGCAGCACCGCTGGACCAAGGAAGCCCTGTAACCGCACTGTTCTTCCTCTTTGCCCACAACTCGTCACAGCAAACTGACGATCAAGATGAGGTAAGACAATGTTTCCTACCCATACAAGTAGTCGGTGTTTTAATATCGATCAAAGTGACTAATCGATACCTCCCGCAGGTGTCCCTCATGGCTCGACTTGCTCCTCTGCTGCCTGCTGGCTCTCGGTCGTCCTGCAGCATCCCAGTGGCAAGGTAAGACATATAGGATATAGGCTATAGATGAGATACATAGGTTATCGATAAGATATATATGCGGTATGATCTGTGTTGCTTCGTATTCACTGATCTGTGACCATATGTACGCATGTACAACACAAAAAAACTAACAAAAACTCATGGATATGTGGAATAAAAGTTGACGGCTGGGTTATTTCTCTCCTAGTCTATTAACTGTAGATGATTCATGTAGGCTGATGGCCTCTAACACAGTAACCTCATCTGTGATGTGGCCAGTGGAGATCTCCAGGAGACACACACACACACACACACACACACACACACACACACACACACACACACACACACACACACACACACACACACACACACACACACACACACACACACACACACACCCTGCAGATTTCAACCTGCCAGTCAACCGTTGGGGTTTGCATCTCTCACTGCTTCAGCTGCCTCTCACATCGCTGTGTCTTCATGCTAGACTGTGACCGTGTGTTGAGGGGTTCCCCCCTAAAGTCCAAAGTCTGCAAACTTGAGACTTCTGCATTCCTCTTCTGTTACACCTTATGTAGCAGAAGGCTGTTTAACTAAAGTGTGAAACTCCCCAGCTGCCTTGTTACGAGTAGCCTAGTTACACATTATGCTCTCCATTGTAACACGCGTGGGTTGGTAGGCTGTCTTTACACACAAGGCTATTTGACGAGGAAGGATTGATATTACACCAGCTGGTAATCCACACCATGAATAGGGTCTGGGCAACAGAATGAAAGCCTTCTTCCGTTGTTTAATTATTTATTTGTCCAACTCCCAGAGACTCTATATTTAATTTAGTAAAAGTGTCTGAGGTGAGTTATGCAGCTGCTAAATAATAGCTGGTTGAAAATGAGATGCTGGCCATTAATATTTGATCCACTGTGACCAGACATGGCTTTGTGTTTTAAAGTGTGTGTCAATGCCATCTGAACCCCATCGTGGCCAACTGGAGTTAATCAATGGTTTGTATTCCGCACGTATCCTAAAGGTGGGAAACCCCAAACATTCAGTTTGAACTGGAGCCATGTTTAAAACAACTAGTATTATTATTGATCGCTCTGATCGTTGAAAGTCTACCAATAAATATTGATCTTATTTATTTCTCTGATTCACTTTGGTGTCTATCTAATCTGGAAATGTATCAATTTCAACAACCTGCATGCATGTCCTGTATCTCTGGGAAGAGGAGCAGAGGAGCAGAAGGGGAGATGGCCGTCGCTCTGAGACAGATCGGCACTTTGAGAGGAATGTGTCCTGTCTGAATGTGTCCTCTCTGAATGGGCCCAGCGCTCCTCACACAAATGCCTTTGGCTCTGGCTGGTCGACATGGTTGGATTTGCCTCTCTGCCTCGTTCCCAGTCTCCGGCTGGGTCAGGAATCCCTATTGTCATCTGATCTTTGACATCCCAGCATCCAGAGTGCTCTCTGCCTGCAGGGCAGCTGTAAGGGGACACCCCATTGGGCTATTTAATGATTGAATTAAATGGCGCATTAAAGAAATCAAAGTCTGCCCCCCCCCTGTGAAGTAGCTTGTTAATATGGGTCACTAAAGGTACGTCGGATTAGCATTAGCATATTTGGGCAAATGACTTTCCCTGGATCCCAGGGAAAGTCTTACAAATGTGGAACACGTTTGTTTGCTCAAACTCTAAAACTGTGCTCATTAAAACACTTCACAAGTTAAACGTTTAAACTCTGAGCCAAATGTCTGTTCTGACACATTTTGTACAGATATTGTTTCTCACATCTGCAACGGGTAATTTACGAGCGTACACAAAGTCTCCGGCGTCGTGAGCATCTGAGCGCTGAGAAATGATCTTTGTTTGATCACATCGTCATGAGATTGGGTTTCTCTGTTTGTTGTGGTTTCCAAGAGCTTTTCTCTGGCGTTTTGCTCTGGAGCTCCACGATAGCAACTCTAAATGAACCCACACACGCCTTCCTATTCTTCCTATTCTTTGTATGGGCATCAGCTCGCTATATTTAGAATGTGTGAGGGGGAGTTTAATTGTATTCGAGGAAAATTTGCGTTTGATTCCAATACCTGTCAACATGGGTACTTAACATAACATTGGTTACATTGCATTGTTCATTTATTTCCCCGTTTATATGACTTTAACGGCCTTTAGTTTAGTTTAGACGCCTGATAAATGACACTGTAGGGCTTGACCGCTAAACCCTCTCAGAAAACACTCCCATACCAAACATCCGTCAACACGACCGCACTGAAGAGGGGAACCAGGAATCATGTTCTCTTCCCATTCATCAATTCAGTCACATCTTATTTCTCCCTAATATATATTATAATAAACTATGTTTATTTCTGAACGTGGGTCAGTTCAAGCCCCCTATCAGCGGCGATACAAGGATGATGGCACCTGGCACCCATTCTGTTGAGTCTATGGACCTTTGGAGGTTTTAATCCTGGGGATTTTCCGGTCGATAGATGGATTTAACCGCCTCTGCAAACAAACTCGCCCAGGTCCCCACTTACAGTCGGTTGAACTCTAATGAAATAAACTACAGAAAAGCCATGGACAAGCAACAAGAAGTTCCCCCTCAGCCCCTCCCCCCCTATCTCTGTCCTTTTCAAAGGAGGTTGACAGGGTGCTCATGGCTCTCCATTCTGACTCGGGCCAGGACGGGCGCTGGGCTTTGTCTGTCACTCAGCTGGACGCATGCTGCGGGTTCATGACAACACTGCTGACAAAGGGCCTGAGGAACGGGGGGGGGGGGGGGTCCTGTCCCATGGGGGGGGTCATGTCTCGTGGGGGGGGGGGGGTCCTGTCCCGTGGGGGGGTCCTGTCCCGTGGGTGGGGTCCTGTCCCTTGGGGGGGTCCTGTCCCATGGGGGGGGGGGGGGGTTCCTGTCCCGTGATGACAAGACAGAAGAAGAAGAGACAGAAAGAAAACAAGCACACAAGTCTACTTGATGCCAGGATTTGAGAGGAAACCTCGATAGAAACGGCCCCCCAGACATGTTTGATACGGGGAGGATAGTGTTGGTGTAGTGGGGGTCCCCAGCCCAAAGGGTGTGGGTTTGAACCCCACTGTCCGCCGTCCCCCTGGGGACGTCCTTGAGCCAGATATGCCTGACCCCTACCTGCTGTTTTATGACTATTATAAAATACACTGTAAAGAATACTGTAATTCACTTTAGATCGCTTTATTTGACTTCCTCCTTTATACATACATATGACATTAATTGATTCTCTCTCTCTCTCTCTCTCTCTCTCCTCTCCTCTCGGAGCGAGGAGCGAGGAAGTGAGCACAAAGTTAGCTTAAAAATAGTATTTTTAGGAGAGAGAGTAGGGGTGGGGGTCCTAGTAGTTACATCCTGCTCTGATTCCTTAACACGACCCGTCTGGTCTTCTGGTGAAGTCTAGCTTGTATGTCCGCTCAGAAGCACGTTGCTCTCGTGCCACATGCTTCCCCCAGACACCCGGGGTTAAATGGGAACATTTGGTGATTCATTATAACAGGATGTTAAAGTTGCTGTTTAGTCTCTTTAGTCCTTTTTTAAAAGCTGTGTCACCAAACAGAACTTGGAAACCTTTTGATTGAACTTTCTTTTTTTTGTTGCGGCAGCAGCAGCTCTCCATTACAGCTGACAATTAGATTAGATTAGATTCTAATGTGTTGTCATTTCACAGCACAAGTACAGTACAGAGAAAATGATTAGTCATCTAACCAGAGTGTAAATGCTACAGTAAAGTGCATGGTGATATATAATGTACAGTGGTTAAATAAGATGTAAAGACGGTCTACAAAAAAACTTCTACTAATAACAGGTATAAAGTAACTTATAGAGTAGGTATGAGATATGTGCAGAATTATAGGTATATGTACATACACAATTATACACAATTTCACTCAGTTACACAATTAATCCGACATTTTAGTCAGGCCCAACGGTTATGAACGAAAACACATAATAATTGCACCAGTTATGCTGCATTCATGTTTGTCAATGGGAGCTATGGGCTGTACCTGCAAACAGCTGTTCTCGTGTTCAGGCTCTCATTTGCATAGCATTCAAAGCAGGGAGCCAGGCCTTTCATCCCATACCTAGAAGACTTTAAGTGTGGAACTCAACAAGTGTTGACCAGAGATCCACAGAGACCTGCTGTACTCAGGGCCAGAGAGGGAGCTCCTCTGCTCAGCAGAACATCTTGGCAAGCAGAAGGAATAAAGTTACGTTTTTAAAGCAAAAGCCATTGAAGGACTCCATGTGGAAGTATTTGTATCTCCTGTTTCCCAAACACATGTTCACATGCAAAAAATATGACTTGGATGACATTGGTGCATGGATTTGTAATGACACATGAAAGAGGCATTGGTTTAGAGTCTAGCTGTGTGGACAATAGTCTTTACTCAGGATACTATGAATGCATATTAGTAGATCACACATTGATCATGCTTAGTGAAGGGATGGCCGAAGGATATTCTGCTTTAAGGATGGATTTGGTCTTCCACAGTATAAGGTTCATTAAAAAATACTATTATCTTGAACTTGCTATATCACTCAGCACGTTGTGTTTATATTTTGTGGTTCCTGAGCTCTTGTTAATGAGATAATGTTTGTTGACCAGTATTTGCTGGTACTCACTGCTTGGTTTCATTTGTTAAACCTTAAAGTACCTCCTTGTATCAAGTGAGAATGTAGGTTAGCGATACCGGTTTGAACCAGCCTGCAGCGGTCTTACGCATTCCGGTGACATCATGAGGTTAAGTACACTTTAGCCACGATTTAGTCACCTTTATCTGAGTCTCCAATTATGACAAAGAGGTGGACAGTGTACCAGCCCCTTAAGCCCAGTGGTTTTGTTGGCCCTCGCATTGTCAACAAATACAGTGGCCGGGCTTTGTCCCCCATTTGTAATAAGCCATGGTCTTCCCTCCCACGGCGAGGCGCTCTACAAAGGGGGGGGGTGACAGCTGTTATTTGTATTTTTATGTGCTCTCTCCTCCTGAGTGTTTCAGGTGCGCTTGTTCTGTCGTCTCATGTCGCCCCCCTGATGTCAAAATGCTGGGTTTGGAGGTGGCAAAACACAGAGCCAGCCTATAATTGGCGCTTACGTTCTAAGGGAGAAGGATTTGTAGGGCTGCTCGCTCCGTACGCCCAACCATCTCCAGCTCTAATGGTACACTGAGCGCTCCCGTTGCACTGAGCGCCTCTTTCCTGTTTGTGGTGAAACCCGCACTTATTCGCTTGTCTTTCACAGATGTAATCCAGGTGACGTTTAGAGGAACTTTTGAAGCTTTACCTGGCAAATGACAGGATTCCATACTTCCTTTGACGACCGAGCCCATACCGTGAAGGGTTCACGCTTTAAACATTTACACTACTTGTAAAAATATAAAAAGCCATTAAAATGAATCATGATGTCATGTATGTAGAAGTTGTATGAAGTTAAAAGTCGTCGTTTTACAATCCCTAAACTGAAACTGTTAAATCAGAGACCAAGTTGGCTCAAGGTCTGATTGTTTTCCAGCTGTTTTGTAATATTTATCGGTACTGCTTTTACGTCTGTCCCTCAAGCACCATCCTCTCTACTTATCTACCCGTCTGTCTGCCTGTCTGTCTGAAATTGCCCTTTTTCACCGACCTTACCGGTTTCCATGGTTACCAGGTGCAGATTTGCCTGTCACAAAGCCTTATTTGGCCCCAGCCATTGAAACCGGATCTACCTAGCACTTTGTCCCAGGCCTGGGCTTGAGGGAGTGTTAACACGTTCTAGCTAACCGTCCAGCCAACACAGGTAGAGGTGAAGTGGAGACCCCCTCCCTCCACCACAGTGGACAGTCTCCTGCTATACCAATGCTATACTATTCACTTTTTAGAAGTGAATTAAGAATGGTTCTGCTCGGCCGGCATTGTGAAGATTTCAAAGCCGGGTAAAAACAATTACAACGGGCCTTGCTAGACTGGGCTACAGTGGGGCCAATTCATCCCTTAATATAATTGTTTTAAAGGGCCTTTGAAGATCTATCTGTCTGAGCCCAACTGTCAGACCAGATCTCCCCTAACATAAGCACAAACTACTTTCCAATGTGGTTTTTTTTATGAATGAATAGACCATTCAGCATTTCAGGAGGCCCCATTTCAGGGGGGAACGCAGTGAGGTGGGCTGCCATTGTTGGGAGTTTCAGAGCTGGGTTGCAGCTATAGCCCTCTCCTGCTCCAGTCCATCACCCCTCCACCTCCTCTTATCTTCTGATTGACTCTCCAGATGTGCACGGTGCGCCTTTCAAGGCATCCTTGAATTCCGTTCATTCACCCGTCCCTCAAGAGCCTCAGTTGCTCTGCAGACAGTTCTCTTGTTACCCCCAAACCTCACACCATGGGGGTGTGAAGCCAGAAGAATACACAGAGAAAGGGAGATTACCTCCAAGCCCAGAGGCTCTGCGCAAAGGGATTGTTTTTAATACCTATACTCCCTCGTCGCATGGTCCTACTGGAGCTGTGGTGAGGAGGAGTGAGATACAGGGACATGAAACAAACCCCTTATCTCCTTCCTCACTGCTGAGACCGTTTGGAGTGGGCCACGCCACATGTCTAACGAGGTTTGTGGAAACATTTCATAACTAAATAAAATATGACAAACTCGATTAATCCCAGAGGGGAAAAATATGTGTTCCCTGCCCGGGAATCAAACCTGCAGCTCTCACTGCAGTGGCTCTTGGTGACATTCCCTGGTGGTCTAGTGACCGCCATGAAGTGCCTGTGAAGAAGTGAACTGTGGCGTTTCCAAAACCTCTCTGAGAAGAACCAAAAGTCTGAATGCACCGACATGCCTCTCTTTTGCTCTGCCGTTCACTCGTCCACACAAACCTCAAGGCTCAAAGTATCACAGACAACTCAAAGAAACGGATTGTATGGCACTTCTCGTCGCTTTCCAAAAAAATCTTCTAGACTGTGTTTGTAGCGCAACAGCTAAGAGCCTTTAGCCGCCCTTGGCTTTGAGTCTGCTAATTGTTCCGTGAATCATGTGCAGGGGGTGTACAATAGACCGTCCTCTATTCACTCGGGAGCCACAGTTGGCCAGATGGCAGAGTGCCATCCCTGGAGAAAGGAACTGTAGCCAAACCGCAGGGTCGCTAAAACATTTAGAGGGCCAGTGAAAGATGGGGTGGATCTTCAGTGGAGCCGCCAGCGTTCCTCCCCACGGGGGCACATGGGAGGTAGCCCCCCCCCCCCCCCCCCCCTAGCTTTATTGACCGTCTCAACTGACTTGTGAAATGTGTCCGTCTGCGACCGGGATTGGAAGGCAAATGAGAAGCTCTATGACTTCAACAATGCAGCTTTATGGCTGCATTATGTGGGCTTGAAAATGGAGATTTTAACAAGATGTGTCGTCCATTGTTAGCCACAGCAGGGTAACCAATACACTGATGTGCGTTAAAGCTTTTAGTGGCTCTTGGTTTCCTGTCTTAAATATATGTCCCTTTCATTCCCGAATGTAAAGGCAGACAATTTTAAGATCTCATTCATGTCATTAATACATCACCAATATGAACAGTATATTTTTGTACAAATCATCAAGATGGTTTTACATCATGCCAAATTCCGCAGGCATAGAGCATCTAAAACTGTTCTATTCTCCAAATGCTTTTAATAATCACAGCTGTCATTGCAATGTTATGCCAGTGTGAACCATTTCGAAAATACTATGAAAGCCTACCAAAGGTGAGGACTCTGTCATTTGGGCCTCAGTTGCTGTTTCTTATTGAAAAGGGCAAAGAGGCTTTGTTTGAAACCATCTAAAATAAACATGGTCATAATAAAGAAGGGGATGACTCTCATGGCGTCGGCTGAATACTTGAACACATGTTGGACGACACGTGCGGGGTTTTTCCAACATCACCGTAATAGATTTAGCAGAAGGAACCACCTTTGGGCTCTCAGCACATCTCGCCCACATATTGACCATTTCAAATTCTATATCGGTCCCCTCGTCAAATTGTATTGTTGTACTTGTGCAAAGACAATGAAGGCATTGTGATCACCCTCCCCCACTCCTCCTCCCAGAGGGAAGGAGGACTTATTCCACGATACAGTCCTTTATTCACACCTCATCGTTTGATCTTAGAGACGAGGTAATTGCCGATGGAGAATGACGAGTTAACTCGACTCCAAGCTCTTTCCTTCTTCATCCACGCCCACCGGCTAGTGTTTCCGTCCCTGCGGTTCTGCAAAAAGGTGTATGCTGCTTTTCTTTTCCCCTCCCATAAGCAATGCAAAACCTGCACCTTTGCTTTTTCTCTCTCTCTCTCTCTCTCTCTCGCGCTCTCGCTCTCGCTCTCGGTCTCTCTGCCTGAGGGGTTGAGTAACTGCAGATCGTATCTGGGCCTTGCAGCAGCATAGTTTAGAAAGAAGAGTATCTGTTTGTGAGAGCAATATTGAACTTCAACCCTTTGTCCGTTTCCCATTTACGACGCAAGATGTGAGGTTTCCTCACTGGTTCGTCCACCGTGTCATCAGGACAAGTTTGATTCCAGCTGGTTGTTGTTGTTTGAGTTTGTCCAGGAAAGCTAACACAAGTCATAGCTGTGACATTGATATTTATAATTCATATTTAATGATATATTAGATAATAAAGGGCTGTATGTCTTAGTGAGGGGGACCTGCTTTTACAGTTCACCAGGTTTGCTTGGTGTTGGGATCAAGTCGGAACACCAGCTCATGGATTAACATGCCTGTGGAACAGAGAGCATGACCTGTTAAACTGCCTCACTGGGCCCAGCCTGTACTAATTGAGCTTCCCGATATTGTCTTTGTCCATGAAAGCCCTCTTTGTCCTGCTCATCCCACCACCCACACCACCCTCCCCCTCCCCGATGTATCTCCACGGGCCCACGTCATCCCCTCCAAGCCACTTCCTGCCTTTATTACGGAGGATTCAAATGTCAGCTGAAGGTGGCCTAGGAGCTTGATGATGTCATTCACTCTAGGGTCTTTTTTTTTTGTCTTTCAAAGGTTCCAGTGTCTAGAAGCCAGTGGAGGTGCACCTCCTTCAACACCCACCCAGCTCAGGGTGGAGGGGAGGGTGAGGGATTCCCATTGTTTGACTTACTGAGAACCAGTAGAGGTCATATGGGAAAGAGGCTAAGAGAGTTTGCTGTAGTCCTTTATCTGCTTGTATTAAATGGCCTGCGGTTCTCTCTGTAACCGTGTAACAGGGACACCCATCCTTTACTATTGGGGGGAAATCACAGCAAACCGTCTTCTTGAAACAGATTGACATGCCCACCTGACCTAGACGGAGAGATGTGAGACTTGGGTTGAAGAAGAGTAGGAGTAGGACACTCTGATCTTTTGTGGTATTTCCTGATTTTTCCCACCGTGGAATTCATACCAGCTTAGCTCTGTCTCAGATGTGGAGGGGAGCTGAGCCCCTGGTTCATTCCCACACAGCGTGGATACGTGGTGACAGGAAGAGTTTTCCCCTTGTGTTTTGAGTGAAGTTATCCCTCTTTCATGGTCATATTTACTGTCAAAGTTCTGATCTACGATGACACAGTGGAACCCAACCCTTGGGTGAAGCCTCCTCTAGGTTCAAAGAAAGCACAGGGAAGGGAGGACAAAGACGACGGCTTGACCAACGGATCAGGAAGCCTCCCACTCTACTCTAGCTGAACCTTGACATAGAAGAGAAAGGAAAAACAATACAAGAAAATAAAATGCTTGCATGCACATTCCTTCCACTGTTCTTCGGGAGACTATGGTATATCTTCTGGCTTATCTTCTGATGTGTGCAGGGATATCACAAGGAATGAAATAAACCCTCGATCTCAGTGTTTTGCCAGGTGTTGAGAGGATGTGCATGTACGTTTGGATTTGTTTGCCAGTATATGTCGGCCGATCGGTGAAAAGTTAGACCTGCATAGACAGGTTGAAGATGTACAGTCGTTGATGAATGTCAGCTTACAGTGCCTCAGTGATGCATTCTCAGGCAATTCTCAGAATTCTCCGTCATTCCATTGGGGATGGACAAAGGTCAAATACACTTTTTTCTCAGAAGCTACTGAAAGTCAAATTCTTCTTCTACATGTCGGAGGGTCAGGTTGGAGCTCACGACTGTAGTGCGGTGTGCATGGTGAGGATCGACCCTAGTACCTTTTGGTTGGGACTGAAAGGTAGTCTGAAAGGTTCAGTCCAAGTCTGAATTGCATTTTTATTTTTATTTTTATTTTTTAACTTTATTCTATTTTTTATTCTATTTTATCTATTTCTATCTTATTTTTATTTTATAACTGCTGTCTGTCATCGGGTATTGCACATAACATTTTCACATCACTGCTTTATAAGTTTATTTATTTTAATAAACTTGACTTGACTTGACTTGACAGGTTCAGTCCAACAACCGTTGTTAAAGTACAGTTAAAGTGTTAAAGTGTAAAGTACAGGACCCCAGTGAGGGGCATGCCGGGCAGAAAGGAGTAGCAAATAAGATAAAATTAAAGGTCTTTAAAGTACCTTAACAAGATAGAAAGCTTGAGAACCTATAGCTGTAGCATGACCCCTATCTCTTAGTGCACAGTAGGGCTGAGGGCAAGAGATAAAGAATGGAGAAAAACCAAAACATCATTATTTACATCTAATATTTCCTATGTTCCTTTAACTGAAACATAATGGCAGAAATACAATTATTAGATGAAGTAAACATCCAAACACACAGTCACTTCACATAGGATACACCCACATTCTTCTCTTCACAACATGTTGTAGTCAACACATTCTAAAATAATCGTATCTAATCTAAGGGCCCATCACACAGAACCATATACTTCACTCATTAAGGAACCCATCACACAGAACCATAGACTACACTTATTAAGGAACCCATCACACAGAACCATATACTTCACTCATTAAGGAACCCATCACACAGAACCATATACTACACTTATTAAGGAACCCACCCAGAGCTTGGTCTTCTAGAGTAGAACTTGGTCTTCCAGAGTAGAGCTTGGTCTTCCAGAGTAGAGCTTGGTCTTCCAGAGTAGAGCTTGGTCTTCCAGAGTAGAACTTGGTTTTCCAGAGTAGAGCTTGGTCTTCCAGAGTAGAGCTTGGTCTTCTACAGTAGAGCTTGGTACAGCTTGTATGCCTTGTATGTGATAGTGTTTGGTGGTAGTGCTGCTTTGAAACGCTGTAGAAATGTTGTACAAACAAAGTTTGGTTTCAATCCGAGGCTCCTTGACAGCCGATGTACTTACAACACTAACAAATAACAATTTAGAATAAATAAATACATACTTTCTGTGCGACACATTTTCAGCGTCAAACTCATCGGTTGCATCGGGGAATCAGGACAGCCTACATCACAAACGAGACATGCTTAATTCGAGACATGCTTTATATGGCGCATATTTCTAATAAAATATGCAATAACCATGTATTGAAGGAGGTTGCTTAGTGGCTGTCCAATCAAATGAACTGTCCCATGGGATTGACAGGAGAATGTGAAGAATGCTGATTTGTCAATGGACGGCCTGTGATTGCGGGCATCGGGGCCCCTTACTTTATTAGATATGAACCCTTAATGGAATGTGACCGTGATGTCTAACGTCTCAGCCAGTCACACATGCTACAGGATCGGGGGCAGGAGGGTTCTCAAAGAGCTAGGGCTAGTGCAGGGCTAATCGATTAGTCGTCCTGGTTTCATGGCAAAAAAATACGGAGATGTACTGTATGCACTAGTTTTTCAAGATTCAAGATTCACAAATTTGATTTGCCATTTGCAACAAGTACAATGGAATGCTTACTCCACATTCCCTCCCGCAGTATGAAATTCTAGAAGACAATACTATAAGAATACTATTAACAATAAAATAAAAAATGAACATAAGAACAATAAAGTGACTGATGGATGATATGTACATGTGTAATATTGTGCAATAGCATTTTAAAGTGCCAGTAGTGCAGCAGCATCATGAATGCAGTACAGAACAGTGCAGCAACTGTAATGAGGAACGAATATGAGTCCAGAAAGTCCAGCAAAGTATGACAGTGTAATGTTAATGACAATGTTATGATAGTGGCAGCACTCCTAGCAGTTCACTAGTAGGTCACTGCCTGTAGAAAGAAACTGTCCGTATCACTTTAAATATATTCAGAAAAAGTTGGCCACAATGATGAAGCACAACAGACATCTCCCCCATTATCACTCTGGGAGTCCCATCCCTCGGTAGATCGATTGATGGTCGTCACAGACAAGATTCTCACTATCAGCTGCTAGAAATGCTGTGGTGTCACAATGGCCCGCGGACTCACCTGGTCTGGTGGCGAGGCTCAGGGCTGTAATTAGGCTGCTCTACTGGAACGTGACAATGGCCGGTCTGTTCCTGAACCCCCTATCTGCTCAGGAGATCAACACAGCAGCCCCCCCACCCCACACCCCACCCTCTACCCCCTCTAAACCCTTGCCTCCAAAAAATAAAGCCGCATTCTGCATTGAACCTAGTTTTTGATTTTACACACATGTTTTTTTAATTTACCGGTGATCCTAAGACCACTTTCATGCTGTACATGCGATATATTAAAGCTTGTATTACTTATAAAGTGATAGGGGAGAATGTAATCTCCTTGATTGGATTGCTTGATCTATTTACAACAATTGTTTTACAATTTCACTGGAATTAGATGAGACCGTATGTGTGAGTCTCTTGACAACGGTAACGGGAACTAATGGTAGGAAGGGTTCCACTGGGCTAAAGTATCTTTAGTCGAGTTATTTAACAGGCTGTAACTTGTCTGAGGCTTTACGAACCCACTGAGAGGCCTTGCTAAATGACTAGCTGTGGTTGGTATGCTACTGTAGGGTCTTGCACTCTGACGCTGGCCTAGAAACTACTGAAAAACGCACCACATAGGCCCATATATAGGTGTGTGTATATATCTATATCTTTGTGTCAATCAAACTAGTCATCTGTCTCATATCTCTCTATCTAGCTTATTTGAATACTTTGCTTTCATGTTTACGTTTTACAAATTCCCATTAAATTCTTTGTGTTACTGAATATTGAGCACTGTTAACAAGACAATGATGGATCCCATATCAATACGTGTGTGTGTGTGTGTGTGTGTTTGGTTTGCTCTAGTGTACTCCTCACCAAATGTGTGAGTAGCATGTCCCAACCATGCCTTGATGGATGGCTATGGCCCCTCCCCCCGGACCCCCAGCGGGAGAATGCGTAGCCTGAGGCCATGCTGACTCTCTGGCTCCTCATCCACTATGGCCCCTAGCCCACGGGGCCTAATCCCTGCCTCTGGCTCCTGTCTAGCGTTTTGGGGAGATTGGTGGAGGAGGTGGGTGGTGCGGGATGCCTCCCCTCCCTCCACCTCTTTCTCTCCAGGAGTTTTATACATGTGTTATTCACAGTGAGATGGAAGCTAGTTAAGTGGATGTATTTTGAATGGACCCAGAGTGGGAGACAGGACAAGGGCGTCGTGTGTCCTGGGGAGAAGGGCTGGCCTGGGAATGGTTGACCAGGTTTCAGTTTCAGATTTGTTGACAGGGAATGGTGATCAGGAACTGAAATAAATCTGGAAAATACCTTTCTTGTAAAAAAAAAGACGTAATAAAAAATAGTAAAAGTAGTAAAGTTAATAAATGACTTCTAATTTGTCTTCAACCCGACGGCCTCTGTCCTTTGGCTCCGCCTCTATCCATCTAAAGCCCAGGTATTTGGACGCATTCCGAGCAGGCATTCCGTGTGTCATACCTTCCAGCAGAAGGATCCTATTGGGTTACCCCTGTGTTACTCAAATGGACTCATCCGAGCTCCAGGAGTGACATGATGGCAAGCCAGGCGTTCCTTATTCAGAGGGGGAGAAGGAATAAAAAAAACCTGGAATCTTCCGTTGGAACACTCTTCAGGTTCAGATACGCTAAAGCCAGAGCCTCCCACTCACCTGCCGATGTTAACTGCAAATTAAAGGCTAAACATATTTGAGCGGATAAAAGGCAGGTGTGATGCCACCCTGAGAAGGAAAGTTGATCTTTGTCAAATATACTTTCCAGGACAACATATCCTGTTGTAGGTGCTTGGGAGCCATCAAAGGGCGCGCAGGAGGAAAATAACAATCATGAAATTATAACAAGCCGGGACGTAGATCTATCAAAAGAAAATCCCCTTGTCTGGAAGTATATTAAAAAAGAGAGAGAGAGAGCTTGATGACTCTCTCCTTGACTTACAGGGGAAGGAATGTTGGGAAAATACAGTGCTTCTTCAGATTCACAACTCAATGAAAAATGTTGATTATAAAATTCCACTTCAGAGTATAAAGCAATTTGAGCTCCCGAGAAGAGCTGTTGAATGGTCTTAGTGTTTAGAGTTCCCAGGGAATGAGGACCTGGTTTCCCAGGTCCACTGGCTCTTATAGAGTTCCTCACTGTTTGGGGTAATGATTTACAGAAGACCTCGGGAGCAGAGAAGAAGGGCCTTTTTTTTCATAATTCTGTGGGGAATTCAACATGGTGATAAGAAATGACCGTCTTGGGACATTCTTGTTGCCCATTGTGTGGGTTTCTGCTGTTCTCTGTTTGTATCTGATCAGATTAAGAGTCAGTGTATTTACGCCTTTGACTTCTCTCAATTCCTTTCTTCCCTATTACATATGCGGCGTGTATCTTTCTCCACTCGTTTAGCTCCAGCAGATTAGAGCAGACCTCACTTCCTTCATTCAGCCTGAAGGCCCTGACCTCACTGGCTGTCATCAGAGCCAGTGCTTTGGACACACACTCACGCTTGTCCTTAAAACACACCCACTCTAACACACACACACACACACACACACTCTAACACACACACACACACACACACTCTAACACACACACACACACACACACACACACTCTAACACACAAACACACACACACACTCTAACACACAAACACACACACACACTCTAACACACACACACACACACACACACACTCTAACACACACACACACACACACACACACACTCTAACACACACACACACTCTAACACACACACACACACACTCTAACACACACACACACTCTAACACACACACACACACACACTCTAACACACACACACACACACACACAGCAGTATCATAAAGGGGACAAAACGGCTTTAATCCAAAAAACAACAACCGGTCATAACATAAGTTCAGACATATGGGTATGACGGTATGGTCCCATCTACATATCGCCTTATGAAATATACCGCTATAACTCATAATACCCATATACCGCCCAGCCCTAGTGTGAACCCTGTACAAGGACAATATATTTTTCATACACTAGTATCTACGGCGATAATCATGTCCAGTTGACTAACTCTAGCACCTTTAAAGGTCTCCAGAGATAAGGGTTAGCACCTCTATGACATCCTCTGCCCGCCCACCTTTGGCTAGTGTTAGCACGTTGAAGTGCCATAAAGGTTAACTCAAGACAGGGAGAGATACAGGAGGGAATGCATGTGTTCAGATGGATAGACAGGCAGGGACTCGCCCCCAAAAACCTGGAAAATATTGCATTGCAATGTAAATGACTTTCTAAGAGCTTCCCCGATTGTCTCTCCTGCTCCAATCTTTGTCTGAGTCTGAACTACGGCCTGTTAAAAAGCCATACAAACAAGTCTCCAGTCACAGCCAAGCCATTCCTTTGGTATCTGCAGAGAGCAGAGTTCACCCCAAACACTCACACAACACTAGAACCTAGTGAGTACCCTCCCTAAGGCTTCTTCGTAGCGTTTTCTGATATGAAGGATAAGATTGCCTGATACAATATCCTGTTGCTGGCCGAGCTGAGCGAGAGGCCAGACGCTGCGGCTTGCGGGTTCTCGGGAACGGACAGATGCTCAAATGTCCTAGGATGTCTGAGCTGTGTGTTGACATGACCACAACCTGCACTACGACCTGCACCTCGTCCGTATGTTGGGTGAAACACACAACGGACCGCGGTGCAAACACTATTTCTCCCGCAACTTAATCGCTCATCGTAATATATGATACTTTTATTATTAATTTATTGCGTTGCTCCAGTACTTAAAAAGGATGCTTTTACACAAATATTTTGTCAACGTGTAAACATGACATACAAAATCAAGTCAAAAACTAGCATCAATTTTAGGCCATTTGCTGGGCATATGATAAAAGGATTACGGCCCAAAATAATAAATGAGCTGTCAGCATATTTTCTGTATGTTAAATATGTTAAAGGTGTTATAATATGTTAAAGGTGTTATAAGTCATTGAAATGTGAACGTTAGCTGTCTGTGTCAGTTAACATCTTCCAAACGATACTTGTGAGTGAATTCACACATGGTTCAAAAACGCCCCCGTCCTTCCATTCCCCAAGAGGTTCTGGTCATTTATCAATGGCTTTCTGTTCTTCCTCAGTAAGCTCAGTCGCTCACCTATCAATACATAGGAATACATCTAGATTATACTCCCCTATCAATACATATACATAAACATACATTGTACCCATATTGATTATAATTATATACTTCACATAGAGAGATAGTAAGAAGGTACTGACTTGTCATTCACCTTGCTGCTCCGACTGTTTATCATCTCAACTTAAAAAGTTCACTTGATTACAAAAACATGTTGAGTGGAACCAAAAAGGAAAGGTCACTCAGCCCACTCGAATAGCAAAAAACAACCTACAACAAATGTGGTTTTGTGAGTCCCAGGGAACCCTGAGTCATCGCCTGTAGAGGAGCTCGCCCCCCATGTCTCCATGCCCCCCTCCTTCACTGACCACGCACACACCAGAGCCCCACCGCCCCCTCTTGGCCTGCCTGCCAGCCCCCCTTTCACATGCAGTACTTAACATCCGGCATGAGTCAACATGATTGGAATTCTTGTATTCTTGTTATTCTCTGGGGGTGGAGGGCTCCTTTGTGCCAATGAACTGATGTACTTCTGGATGGTGGGATTAAAAAAAAAAAAGGTTTAGAAAGTTTGGGAGCTCGCCAAAACATTTCCAGTCTTTAACAAAGAATAGTGGACCCGACATTGCTTTGGCCATCATGTCCTTATTGGTTTTATTGCTTCATTTGATATGAATTACATTTTTAATTGTACTTTTGCTCAACAATATGATTTGTTCATTGTAGAACCTTGGCATTGTTGTACTGAGCGTAGTGTGGTTGCAACAGCCTTGTCCTCTGTTTTGTAGAAACAATATTGCTTTGTTTTGTTGGAGTAACATCTTATTGGAAATGTTGCCAGCGATCAGTGCTCCACTCCTTCTATGGCCAGTGTTTGAAGATGGTCTACATCTTCCACCCAGAAGTGGTGTAGGCCGTTGCGTGGCTCCCATTGTGAGCCATTAAGATACAAGCTTTGCCCAAATCACTTCCTTTGCATGCTCGCATTGTTCTGTCTTGCGTTGCTCTGACTTCTAATTCAAACAACGTCTTTGTTTACGGTGAATTATGGACTTGTGTGAAGTTCCACAGAACATTCAAAGCCACACCATTTCCTCTTCTCATCCCAGTTCTTCCTTTCTAACATTCTCTTCTAAACAAGTCTGGCAAACCATGCTACCTTGATGTCTTTTTTGTTAATCATTGTACTCAATGTTTGTAGATCATGTTCTCTTGTTAAGTAAGGCCAAGGTGGTATACCCCAGGGCTCTGTGCCGGGGGCCTCATCATTGCTTGCGTCATGCTGTGGTTTAGTAATACAGCTGTACTCTACAGCTGTACTTTACAAAACAAGACTCATTTGTTCAACCCTTTCCATGTCCTATGATAGAGAGAAACACATCGTAACACACAGTGAGTGTAGCTCCTATTGAACCATCCTCTGATTTAGTTCATCTTATTGAAATGGTCTTTGTGAAGCCGAACTGTGAAAGGTCTCTGGCCAAATGGCCAGTCCCGACCACTTGGCCAGGGGAAGCTGGAATAAAGCTTCTGCAAATGACTTCCTTTCACCAGCGAGTTTGATACTTGAACACATGCTTTTAGTATTAGCTCTCATTTCTCCAGATTTAGAAGGTGGGCAGTTGGCTGTTGACCGTTGGTGGAACTATTTCAATTGTCTAACTCTGTCTTTAACTCTGTCTCCATTTGATTTGGAAGCACACACACACACACACACACACACACACACACACCACACACACACCACACACACACACACACACACACACACACACACACACGCCACACACACAAACTCTCTTCAAGCTAAATTAAATATATGTTATATCAGTATCCAAGACCTTTTCCAGAATCAGTCTTTTTCATCCTTCACTGCCCCCCTCCCCACCCACATGATCTATGAATACCATCTCTTGTTCCTCCCTATGAGGATGTGAAAAGAAGGCCAAACTGAGAAAGTGCCGTCTACTCTAAACATCCGCACACAAGGAAGGTATATATGTTTGTCCAAAGAGCTGCTCTTGCGTGCAATGCGCTGCGGATGCGGTCCCTGGGGAAGGTTGTTGTTGGTGTGTGTGTGTGTGTGTGTGTGTGTGTGTGTGTGTGTGTGTGTGTGTGTGTGTGTGTGTGTGTGTGTGTGTGTGTGTGTGTGTGTGTGTGTGTGTGTGTGTGTGTGTGTGTGTGTGTGTGTGTGTGTGTGTGTGTGTGTGTGTGTGTGTGTGCGTGCCAACGTGCCAGCTTCGGGACTGGAGTTTCCCACCGTCTGTTTGTAGTGTCCTCCAGACGTTCTCACTTTGTGCTCTGAGTCATGCTTTCCTACCGTCGGTGGAGGAAGAGGCGCAATGTCAGTTCAATCATTTCTTCGCCTCAGCTTCATCCATGCATCGCTCCTCAGCTTAACTTCTTAGCCAGTCTCCAAAAGCCCCCCCCCTCCCCACATCCTGGACTAACAATGTATTAGTCTGAATCTTGTACCTATTATCTATTTTTATTTTTTTATTTGGCAGACACCTTTATCCAAAGCAACTTGCAGAAAATTCAGTTGTCATTAATGAGCAAGGCAGGGCTTGGGGCCTCTACAGCTCATTGAGGCGTCAAGGCAGGCAGCTGACTTTGGGAATCAACCCCCCCCCTTCGGCGTCTGACCAGGGGTTGATACGGCGACGACTTAACATGTCCAGACGTGTTTCAATCACTGTCTTTACTGTAAATCCACAATATGCTATTAACACTTACGGTAACCATTTAAACCTGGGGTTACCTGCTGAGGGTTTCTTCTTCCTATCCCTCAGTATTTACCAAAGGTGTTTTCTTTGGTTCTTTTTCAAATGAGTCACGCGCTCCAGACCCATGAGCTGTGGTTTAGAGAGAGCTTCTCAAGTCACCCACAAAGTGAACCTCAGGTCCTTTGGAGATCTATTCATGTCTCAACATATCAGCTGAACTTCTGCCTAATTCCCATCAAAACATTGATGAACAGCGGATGATGAAAGACAAGCGGAACTTGAATGATCAGTGTATGCACTGACTCGCATCAATGATCAGTGTGTGCACTGACTCGCATCAATGATCAGTGTATGCACTGACTCACATCAATGATCAGTGTATGCACTGACTCACATCAATGAGCAGTGTATGCACTGACTCACATCAATGAGCAGTGTGTGCACTGACTCACATCAATGATCAGTGTGTGCACTGACTCACATCAATGAGTCAGTGTGTGCACTGACTCACATCAATGAGCAGTGTGTGCACTGACTCACATCAATGAGCAGTGTGTGCACTGACTCACATCAATGAGCAGTGTGTGCACTGACTCACATCAATGAGCAGTGTGTGCACTGACTCACATCAATGAGCAGTGTGTGCACTGACTCACATCAATGAGTCAATCTGGCCACCAACTCGCTTTTTTGTTGTTGTAAATTGTGCTAACAGCTTTGCTGTTAATTAATACTTTAGCCCATTTGCCTGAACTAAATGTAACCTTGCCTCCATGATGTCAGTGAGAGAACACTGGAGGCTAACTACACTATTAAGGAAGTCATTTAGTTTCCATGGAAACAAGAGGTTCTGGATTCAGGTCACAATCGGACTTCTCATTCCCTGCGCTCCCCTTTCTTAATCTGAGAGGAAAAAAAGAGCTTTTAAAAACAACTGCCACACACCGGAAAATAAATGTATACATGAGCGGGTCCCCGAGGAGACAGTGTATACACACCAGGAGGAGGTGAGCGGGTCCCCGAGGAGACAGTGTATACACACCAGGAGGAGGTGAGCGGGTCCCCGAGGAGACAGTGTATACACACCAGGAGGAGGTGAGCGGGTCCCCGAGGAGACAGTGTATACACACCAGGAGGAGGTGAGCGGGTCCCCGAGGAGACAGTGTATACACACCAGGAGGAGGTGAGCGGGTCCCCGAGGAGACAGTGTATACACACCAGGAGGAGGTGTCAAAGGAACGGATGTGACAGTTTGGACGAAAGGGTCAAGGGCTTATTCAGAGGATGTCACTTTTGTTTACCCTCATTTTTCTCCCTTTCTTCTGTGGTGCTCTCACAAAAGCGTCTCGTCCCTCTTCTGCTTCCTTCACTCGCGGTATGGACACTAATCCCCTCCGGCTTTCCCCCTCGCTTTCTTAGCTTCCCAGTCACCGCTTCTTTTCCCCTGTCCTGGAAGTGTGAACGAAGGAGCAGACGTCCGACGGTTCCCCATGTGGTCCCTTCTTCACCCCGACGTCCCCGGCGATCTGCTCTCTCCACTCGTTACAACTTTAGTGATTCAGTCTCCGAAGCGACTTGTTCTATCGTTTCCCCTGATGCCTGTTGTTAAGGAGAAGGTCGGGCTTGGCCTCCACAGGTACAGTGCATTGTGACATTGGGCTCCAAACACAGAACCGCTTAGCTTGGATTCCCGCACCCTAAACCCCAACCATCCTGCAGTCGAAGGACTGCGACGTAGTTTAAGACCAACTCATGGTGTTAATATGGGATAACGTGACTCTTGCTGTTGGCTCTCGCTAACTCTGTTTGCTTCTTCATGCATCTTCAAAATAATGACTTCATCACTTTCACAGGCCAGGCTTTAATTATACACTGTGTGTGTGTGTGTGTTTCTGATTTTCCTTCCATCAATCAGAGGTGTGTGAGCTGTGTTTATGAGGGCCCCTCCCTGCTTGACATGCAGGCTGTCAGCAGGTCTCTTCCTTCTCCAACAGAATGTTGGAGAAGCGTTCCTCCTCTGTGACCTTCAGGTCCATTACTAACACTCAACGGAGAAGTGATCATGTTGATACTTTACCGCTAGAGACCTGAACACTCCCGCAATTATATTTTTGATTTGACTACATTTAGGGTCGTGAAGCTTAGTGTGGTTATGACATGGTTGTGGTGGGGTCACAGTGTGGTCAGGATAATATAATAATAATAATAAATTTCATTTGTATTGCACTTTACATTTTAAACTAATCTCAAAGTGCTACAGTACATAATAAAAAATAAAAAATAAAAAGATAAAGAAAACCATTTGCAGGAATCACAGGTTAAAAAACAAGTTTAAAAAACACGTTTAAAAAAAAAAAAATTAATAAAAATAAAATAAAATAAAATAAATAAATAATAAATAAATAAAAAATTGGGGTGAGGTGTAGTTATGATGGGGTTGAGGTGGTGGTTATGATGGGGTTGAGGTGTAGTTATGATGGGGTTGAGGTGTAGTTATGATGGGGTTGAGGTGTAGTTATGATGGGGTTGAGGTGTAGTTATGATGGGGTTGAGGTGTAGTTATGATGGGGTTGTGGTGTGGTCCTACAAGATATAAGATATTTTTATTGGCCAATTGCAACAGGTACATTGGAATGCTCCCCATTCCCTCCCACTGAATACATCTCCAAAACAATACCATACAAATAATATATACAATAAAAATAAACAAAAAAAGAGCAGCAAAGGGACTGTTAAATGACATGTACATGAGTTCAATGTACATGTTTTTTTTTTACAAAAATCTTGAATAGCATTTAAAGTGCCAGTAGTGCAGCAGCATCATGAATACAGAGCAGTAGAGTGCAGTAACTGTAAGGAGTCTAACAAGTCAAGTCAAGTCAAGTTTATTGTCACTTCACAGTTTACAGTATAAAGCAGTGATGTGAAAGTCTTATGTGCAATACCCGACGACAGACAGCAGTTATAAAATAAAAATAGATAAAAATAGTAATATAATAAAGTAAAAAAATAAAAATATAATAATAATAATAAAATATAATAATAAGTCCAGCAAAGTATGACAGTGTAATGTTAATGACATGTTATGATAGTGTAATGTTAATGACGTGTTATGATAGTGTAATGTTAATGACATGTTATGACAGTGTAATGTTAATGACATGTTTTGACAGTGTAATGTTAATGACAATGTTATGATAGTGTAATGTTAATGACATGTTATGATAGTGAAATGTTAATGACATGTTATGATAGTGTAATGTTAATGACATGTTATGATAGTGTAATGTTAATGACAATGTTATGATAGTGTAATGTTAATGACATGTTATGATAGTGTAATGTTAATGACATGTTATGATAGTAGCAGCACTCCTATCAGTTCAGTAGGTCACTGCCTGTGGATAAAAGCTATCTTTAAACCTGGTAGTCCTTGCTGTACGGATGCTGAGGAACCAGCGACCAGACGGTAGGAGGAGAAGAGATGGAGCCCAGGGTGGTTGAGGTCCTTTATGATGGACATGGCCTTCTTCCAACATCTGGTCCTGCAGATCTCCTCAATGCATGGAAGTGAACACCCGATTCTCTGCCGTCCTCACGACCCTCTGGATGTCTTTCTTGTCAACTTCCTGTTCAGTGGTGTCTCCGTACCACACGGTGACGCCACCCGTCAGAACGCTCTCTACGGGGCCACGGTAGAAGAAGTCCTGATGTGGTTGTGGTCACAGTGTGGTTATGATGTGGTTGTGGGGGTCATGTGGTGGGGGTGTGGTTATGAGGGAGGGTATGATGAGGTGGGGGTGTGGTTATGAGGGAGGGTATGATGAGGTGGGGGTGTGGTTATGAGGGAGGTGGTGATGAGGTGGGGGTGTGGTTATGAGGGAGGTGGTGATGAGGTGGGGGTGTGGTTATGAGGGAGGGTATGATGAGGTGGGGGTGTGGTTATGAGGGAGGTGGTGATGAGGTGGGGGTGTGGTTATGAGGGAGGGTATGATGAGGTGGGGGTGTGGTTATGAGGGAGGTGGTGATGAGGTGGGAGTGTGGTTATGAGGGAGGTGGTGATGAGGTGGGGGTGTGGTTATGAGGGAGGTGGTGATGAGGTGGGGGTGTGGTTATGAGGGAGGGTATGATGAGGTGGGGGTGTGGTTATGAGGGAGGTGGTGATGAGGTGGGAGTGTGGTTATGAGGGAGGTGGTGATGAGGTGGGGGTGTGGTTATGAGGGAGGTGGTGATGAGGTGGGGGTGTGGTTATGAGGGAGGGTATGATGAGGTGGGGGTGTGGTTATGAGGGAGGTGGTGATGAGGTGGGGGTGTGGTTATGAGGGAGGGTATGATGAGGTGGGGGTGTGGTTATGAGGGAGGTGGTGATGAGGTGGGGGTGTGGTTATGAGGGAGGGTATGATGAGGTGGGGGTGTGGTTATGAGGGAGGTGGTGATGAGGTGGGGGTGTGGTTATGAGGGAGGTGGTGATGAGATGGGGGTGTGGTTATGAGGGAGGTGGTGATGAGATGGGGGTGTGGTTATGAGGGAGGTGGTGATGAGGTCCTGGAGATGGTCCACATTCCTCTGAGGTGCCAGCAGAGCCGTTGGCCCCGATCAAGACCCGCTAGCGTAGACTTTATGAGGGAAACATCTCAGGGGAACCGCCTGGACTTGTTTTGTTAAAGGATGAGGACACAACACACACACACACACACACACACACACACACACACACACACACACACACACACACACACACACACACACACACACACACACACACACACACACACACACACACACACACCTAGTGTATAATTAAAGCCTGGCCTGTGAATGTGTAAATATTGGTAATTATAGCTCTTACTTTTCACTTGCTTTTTTCAAAGAAAATGTTTTTAAATTGTTCATATCATGTTGTGTCATACATTGAGACCGACCCACTGGAGTGTGTGACACTTATTTGGCCAATAACGTTTAGAATTGAATTGCGAAGACGACCCCAAACTGCCATCATCTATCTTTTAGCATAAATGCTAAATATGGGCGTTGTGCCGGTTATGCATTTAGCAGCGGTAATAGGTGTGGTTGGAAGATGAAGACGGTGTTTCTCGATTGAAGCGTCAGGCTTTGTTAAGAGAAGATGAACTGTGTTCATCAGTTACACTTAACCCTTGACCTTCTCCTGGAGGGGATTCTCTGTTCCTGCTGTTTGTCCCCAAAGCAACACTGTGCTTTTTTATGGATTTTCCTGCTTTGCTTTGTTGTTTTAAAAGAAGAGTCTTGTTTGAAACAATAAATAACTGACGCCTTCTGGAGACCAGCAGGCCGGGCTAAAGGTGAGGGGAAGGTTACCCCGAGACTCACCCCTCACACCTGGTGGACCAGGCCTGGTGACCCCCCCCCCCCCCCCAACACACACACACACACACACACACACACACACACACACACACACACACACACACACACACACACACACACACACACACACACACACACTTGCTGGGAACCGACACAGCACACACCACTGGTGCCTTGCTCATGGGTGTGCTGGAGTTGGCAGTTGGGGATGTGAATGGCTGTGGTTGTAAACCTGAGGGTATTCACTGCATTTTTCACACACTTCTGTGTCTGTCTGGGTGTGGTCCCATCTATGACAGGTGACATCACAGATTTTCCTGCGGGTTTCCGGTGGTCCAGGTATTCACATCTTAAATAGAATATCATTTTTAGAATTGGGGCAACAGGATGGCTCAGTCTGTTGGGACGTGGCTTGGGAACCGGAAGGTCGCCAGTTCAAGTCCCCACCTGGGCACTGGCGAGATGCCCTTGAGCAAGGCACCAGCCCTTCCCCTGCTCCTCTTTATATCCAACAGCTGATACCCTCTGCTCCTTATACTAGGATGGGTTCAGTGAGAGGAACTCATCTCACTGTGTGGACATGTGACCAATAAAGAGGATTCAATCCTCCAGGTTTAGAGTTAGGTTTATAATGGGAGTATGGAGTGTTTGACCGCACGCCTCAGCTCATGTGTTCACAGTTACAACGACCTCTTCCTCCCCTCCCCGGTCCTCCCCAGGTTCATATCTAGTAAATATGTAGCTAACCATGCATGTGTAGACAGTCTTTGCCACTCTTGGTGGATTCCAGCGGTGGGAGAGTCGCCTCCTCGGGTCGAGGGAGCTGGTCAATTATTGGTGAGACCCGGCGTGACTTCCTGTGTCTGTGACCACAGAGACAATGTGAAAAAAAACCAGAGACAGAGATGTAGTCTTTGTTGCTGTGTTTGAAGGTTAGCCTGCTTGTGTGTGTGTGTGAGAGTTTTTCTGTCTGTGCTTTGTCTTTTTCTCGGTCTCTCTGCTTCATTGTCTGTTTCATGGTCTCTCGCTCTCTGTCCGTCTGTCTCTCGCCTGCCTGTGTGTCTCTGTCTGTCTGCTGGTGCTTATATCTTTATCTGTGTAACTCTGGTAATCATGCAATTCGTTATTCAAAATCTAATAAGGTCACCCCCCCCCCCCCACAACCCACACACACACATACATACACATATTTTTCTTCTGTACCCAAACAAACAAACAAATATGTTATGCGCTAGCTACAGTCTCCCTCTGGTGGCCGACCCTGTGTATTACAACGGGGGAGAGCTTGTGTGTGACTCATAATTATGTACACAGACCCCTGCACTTTCACCCATAGACAATTACATGGTAACCACCAGGTTATCTCACAATAGAAGGGGAAAACAATTATCCAAAAATCAAAGATTTGAGACGGATAAGGACTTAATGGTGGTGCTTCATGGCCCTGGAGAGACCTCACGAGAGAGAGACCTCACGAGAGAGAGACCTCACGAGAGAGAGACCCCACGAGAGAGAGACCGCACAAGAGAGACCTTGTGGTTTTCCTTTGTGCAGTGGGATCAGCCGTCCAGGTGTGTGGAAAGTTTGGCCGGAGGCGGAGCGACCAGTGTGTCTCACCGACGAGAAATGTAGTGTACAATGTTGAAAAATACAACTACAGCATTATACCTTATACCATAAGCTCATCATCCCTTATACCATGAGCTCATCATCCCTTATACCATGAGCTCATCATCCCTTATACCATGAGCTCATCATCCCTTATACCATGAGCTCATCATCCCTTATACCATGAGCTCATCATCCCTTATACCATGAGCTCATCATCCCTTATACCATAAGCTCATCATCCCTTATACCATGAGCTCATGTGAAGAACCTCTTTGCATTAACTTGGATCTCAAGGAACTACGATGTGAGTGTGAGGAGGGTGTCGTCAGGGGGTTTGACTCCAGGGTGTTTGGTAATGGGTTCAATCTCCATCTCCCTGCCCGACCCCCGACCCCCGACCCCCGACCCCCGACCTGCTCCTCCCCAACCGACCCTGACGGTAGGAGATGGACCCCCGGTGGGAGGAGGAGGAGGAGGAGGTGGAGGAGGTGGTGGTTGATGACGCGTATGGCTGTTTGTCCCCCCCACACACAGGGGGGGGTGTCATGTGTAGGCAGGTGCTGTGCAACAGCCTTGGGAAAACACGGCGTGTGTTTGCTCTTCCACAGATGGTCTTTGTTCACGTAGCAAAGTGTTTGCTTTTCACTGCCATGGGGGGGGTCTGAAACACATCTTATCATTTTTTTCTGCTGCTATGATTTCTCTCAGATGTTTGTCACCCATCTGTATTTTTCCTGTAGCAATATGTATTCATATATCCAGGGACATTGCTCCCATTGTTCTCCGCCGTCCAATTCAACCATTTTCCTGCTTTGCAGAAAAACAATTGTGGCTGATGTTTTTGGTGTACTTACCCCACCTGGTGGTCACCATTGGTAGTGACCTCACTCACTCACTCACACACACACTAAGACTAACCCGGTGCTTTAATGGTCTTGGTACATAGGAACTAGCACTTCTAGTCTATATTGGCCCTCTGTGTTTTTCTTCTTTGTATTTTCCGTACAGGAGTATTACTGTTGAGTATTACTGTTGAGTATTACTGTTGAGTATTACTGTTGAGTATTACTGTTGAGTATTACTACTGCAAGTAACATGACATTAAACTGACATAACAGGTTATTAAGTCAGTCGCAGCCTGAAGACTTTCAAACAGGTGATGCTGTTGCCATGGCATTAGAGTGTGTGTGTGTGTGTGTGTGTGTGTGTGTGTGTGTGTGTGTGTGTGTGTGTGTGTGTGTGTGTGTGTGTGTGCTACCTCCAGTTGTGGAACATAGAGTCACCAGAAGGGGGCGTCCTTTACACACACTGCAGGTACCCTTACAGAAGGACTTTGAGTCATAACACACCTAATACTCTCTCTCTCTCTCTCTCTCTCTCTCTCTCTCTCTCTCTCTCTCTCTCTCTCTCTCTCTCTCTCTCTCTCTCTCTCTCTCTCTCTCTCTCTCTGTCTCTGTCTCTGTCTCTGTCTCTCTCTCTCTCTCTCACACTCTATAGATTTAAGATGTTTAATTGCCATTAGCAACAAGTGCAATGGAATGCTTACTCCCTATTTCAACAATATAATATTATACTAAACAATACTATAGGCAGGGGTGGGATGCTTATTCCTCTGGGTCCGAGGGGCCCGGTGGTCCAAGGGGCCCGGTGGTCCGGTGGTCCGGGGGGCCCGGTGGTCCGAGGGGCCCAGTGGTCCGGGGGGTCCGAGGGGCCCGGTGGTCCCAGGGGCCCGGTGGTCCCAGGGGCCCGGTGGTCCCAGGAGCCCGGTGGTCCCAGGGGCCCGGTGGTCCCAGGGGCCCGGTGGTCCCAGGGGCCCGGTGGACCCAGGGGCTCTGGAGCTCACCGGGCCCCTCAGACCACCGGGCCCCTCGGGGCCTTCTGGATACTCTGACTTGACGTCCTCTGGTTGGGTCTCTGAGTCTCACTGCGGGTAGCGGGTCTCACAGCGATCCCCGGCTGGAGTACCGCTGACTGAACTCACACTGTTTAGTCTATTTGGATTCTATTGTCTGTCTCTTGGAGATTAGGGTTGGGAGAGTTTCTAATGGGACGCTAACTCCAGTGTTTGATGTTGTAGTTTGAATTAGTTTTGAAGAGCAAGTCCTCTTTGTTCATAGCTTTGGTCTTTTGTGGATGCCACAATATCCTCTAAATCAATCAATTAAGAATACTCCAGAGATTACTCTGAACATCAATTCATGATGTGTGTCTATTTCTGTTTGTGTGTGTGTGTGTGAATGATGTGCATGTGTATAATGTGCGTGCGTGTGTGCATGTCATGTCTGTACAATTGGAAACACACTTGTGTGTTGCACCACCTGCTGCGTGTCAACATGTACATCAAGCATCTGCGTATGAGCGCTCCATCTGCCTAAACATACTGTGTGTGTGTGTGTGTGTGTGTGTGTGTGTGTGTGTGTGTGTGTGTGTGTGTGTGTGTGTGTGTGTGTGTGAATGTGTGTGTGTGTGTGTGTGTGTGTGTGTGTGTGTGTGTGTGTGTGTGTGTGTGTGTGTGTGTGTGTGTGTGTGTGTCTGGCTCACCGCAGGCTACACACTCTGCTGCCCAGGAATGCGTCTCATGTCAGCAGGCAGACGGTCGCTGCTTGTCTGAGCAGATTCCCCCTCAGACCTGCAGGGCTCTGTCACCCTGTCACTCTGTCTGTCTGATAGTGCATCCTGTGTGTGTGTGTGTGTGTGTGTACATGTACACATTTGCTGCCTCAAGATGGTGAAAGGTCCCACACATACAAAATGTACTTGACTTCTTCATACTTAAAACTATAACTGTAACTATAGGAAAGCTAAAGAAAGTCAC
>CM051015.1:24839644-24899644 GCA_027704905.1 Muraenolepis orangiensis
TCTATCTGAGTGAACGGTGGAACTTAATGAAGGAGAGAGAGAATGTGTGGTCATAATGTCCAGTGAACTGCAGTGACCCTCACCCAGCACCATGCATTCTTAACGGTGGTAATGGGTTGGCTGGGGGAGGTGGTCGGCATTCAGGCCCATGAGGTCACAGCTCGGTAGGCAGGCTAGTGTGTCACACCACTCGGGGTTAAGGTTTAGCTAGCTCTCCCTGTTCATTATCCCCCCCCCCCCCCCCCCCCCCCCACACACACACACACACACACACACACACACACACACACACACACACACACACACACACACACACACACACACACACACACACACACACACACAAACTCACACAACCCCCACACACACCACAGCGTTCTCCAGTCACTGATGGAGAGCCTTGGATGCTTCAACAGACAAAGTTCTATCTGAAGTCACGTTGGCTCCATGTGGGAGAAGGAAGATCTCTCTCTATCTGTGACTTATAACCTCCTTCTGCTTTCATCACCAATCACAGGTCTTCATGCTCTGTGACCTACCAATCATTGGACTTCAGTTAATCTTCACGCAAAACCTGTATTATGTGTGGGTGCATATATTAGTGTCTATATACTGTATGTATATATTTTGTGTGTCCATCATTTAACATGTTTGTAAGCGCAGGGCTTCACCTTTATGGCATGTTGGGGCTACATCCCATAATGGGTCCCAACATGTCCGTGGGAAGAGGGTGAAGATACTGAGTTCTAAAGACCCCCTGCGGTCGGCACAGTGGACTGTTAGCAGACAAAGGCCCTTTAAATGATCCACTTTGGTTTAGTTTGTTTTATACTGTTTATCCATGGTTGCCAGTTCTGGGATACCTCAGGGTGTGTGTGACAACGGTGATGAATGGAAACACAGTGGGGCATATAGCACCATTACCCGCTGGCACAATGAGATTAATTTAGAAGGAAATCTCTGCCTTTGTTTATGAAATGCAAAAATCCACGCTGTCTGGAATAAAAAGTACAAAACAGCAATTCAGTGAAGTGAAACCCATGGCCATGACCCATGACCCATGACCCATGACCCATGTGTGTCTGCCCTGGTCTCTATTCTTAAGAGGTCATGTTGTATGGTGGTGTATTTAGTCTCTCACTCCACTCATAAGCTGTGTCTCCTATAGAGTGAGTGTTGCTATGACATTTGATGACATCTCAACCCAAACGCTGGCCCCGCTACGCCAGCAGGAGCCAGAGAAACCATCTTCTGGCCACCGGGTCGTCCCCATTATGGACACAGAGTCCGCTCAGGTTCTGCAGGGCCAGCGACTCTTTGTTCTGCGGTGGAACCACAAGTCACTAGAACCCTGTATCGCACAGCCTTATTGTTGCCTGGTTGGATTGGTACCACGTCCTCCGTAGGCTCGTCTATCTTCTTAAGAATATGTATTTATTTGATACGTAGTAGGCACTCGGTAAGGGTTGGTGCCCTTCTTGGTAGGCTGGGGTTGGGCTGCATGCTGTGGAACATCTTGAGTGAGTGTGAGGTTGTGAGTCGATTACTTCTTATCTTATTCATTTGTCTTGGAGGTTAAATCTCAGCAGCTGGGAGAAATGTCTTGCTTTTCGGAGGCAATTTGCAGGCCTTGGGGTTTCAATATATTTATATTAGGCTGCATAGACTGCAATTGTCATTGTCATCAAATGAAGACCTTGCTTCTATACATTACTCTATGGAAATTGTTAATTTAAAGTCTTACGAAAAAAGTGTTCACCGCCTGCATATGTTTTGTTGAAAGATGAACTGAGAACAGAGTTCAGCGAGGTCAGTTTAGTGCAGCTGATTGTGGCTTTAAAGAACGCTAAACTCAAATCAGCTTTTACCAAATCAATTCTGTTTCCATCCCAGATGATGCCTCCTAACCTTGTGTGCAGGATTTTAAAAAACACGGCAAAGTGAAATATGTAATTACTAATTTTAATATGGAACATGCCTAGAGCCAGCGAGGTCATCTTGTGACTAAATTGAATGTTCTCTACTTGAAACAAATCCCTTTGTTGTCCTTGCTGACAGACTTCGGGCCATGCACATGCTTCAAGTGTTGTTTCTTCAATCATAGGATAGTTATTCCACTCTAGTGTCCAGAAATGAATTCAGACACTCAAAACAACCCACAGAAACAAAGGTCCAGACCAATACTTCAGGTTCTTCTACCATCTCAGAGACGGGACCATTGCCCTTGTCGTTTCAAAGCCCCCCAGGGGACGGTTTTGATTGGTGTCTTTCACCTCAGCTCCAGATGTTACCCATTTTCTCATGGACGATGTTACCATGCAGATGTTTCTGTAATGCCACCACTGGAGGCCCTACTGACTTTCTATTCAATCAAGTTTGTAAGCCTCAGGGTCAGATATGTCCTTCTGTGTGTACTCTGTGGACAGCCTTGTCGCCGCTCTACTGCTTAACATATCAAAGAATCTCAATTAAATATAACCCTCAGTATATCTTCCATCGTTAGTTCGATTTTCCAGACAAAAGAGGACGGCACCATAAACCTACCCAACATTCTTCCCTAATCACCAACACTTCTTCAGTCCTAATAGTCTAATTGACAGAGAATACCTTTCTATTTATGTCTTTGGTTCACAAAGGTTTTTTGGAGGAGCTGAATTAAGATGGGTCTTACAAATGCTAATGTTGAACCATCTGTACATCGTTTGGTCGAAAATGACTGCCTTTTAGAGGACATCCGCATAACTATTCGTCTGGAAGCTTGAAGTTGGTCAAATATGATGGTTGTACAGTTTGACTTGCAATATTATTATTATTAATATTATTATTAATATTATTATTATGCTGTGATATTGCCGCCTAAATAAGGTCATAGAACAGCCATTACATGTTGGACATTTAATGTAGCCCAAGTACAACACATCTGGATAGCATGTAAGCCATTGGCTGAAATTGAGGGTTTGTGTTTGAATTCTTGGAACGCACACAGCAGTCACACTAACTTAAGGCTCATGTTAAGACTTAATAACACCGTGATGCTGAACATGCTGTTGAAATACCGTCTATAAAAAGTGTCTCAGCTTCAGCTTGTTTGGCTGGTGGGGTGGGAAGTGTACCCGGCATTTCAGATGAACCAGATGTTGATGTCTCACATTCCGTTGGTTCATTTGAGTTCAGTCTTTATACCTTGTTACGACCAGGAGCCTGTTTTTACCAAGCCACATTCGATACGGAAATGTACAGATGAGTTATGCCTGGCATGTTAACTGTGACATTCAAAGCATGGGACTTCACTCACCGTAATGGAAGGCATGTCCCACTCACATGACGCATACTTTGACAAAAAGTCAAAGTTAAGTCTTTCTTTGTTTCGATGTTCTTCAGCTCAGGGTTTAGAGTGAGGGGAGGTGGTGGTTGATGGGTGGTAGTTGATGGGTGGTGGGTGGTGGTGAGGGGTGCATGACACACAGGGGCCTGTGTAGACACGCCAATTCCAAGCTGACAGAAGACCCTGTAGGCTGTCTTATTCTTACCTTATCGGAGTCCACATCTGGTGGGAAGGCTGCGAGACACAATTTATTACCACATCCCACAGGGGATGGCATTATCTTCTTCTGGAGTATAATTACTTTGTTATTATGGTTAGAACAAGATTTGTCACACACCTATTATATACACAGTATGCAATTAGCATTTTATGAGATGCACAAGATATTTTACAATACAAAGATATGGTGTTCATTTTAGAAAGGCACGCTGTCCAGGGGATCTGATGGTAGCTTTGAGTTTGCCGTCTGTCTCCAGGGAGGAATAGTGGACAGAAATCTTAGGGAAATGTTTGATACTGTTATTTTTTTTTAAGTGGACCAAAGAGAGGAACTGTGGGTCCAGGTAAAGTCTTAGTATGTTGTACCTAAACAACACCACCTGTAGAGAACTGTAGCGCTCACATCCGTCCGGGACAGCTTTGAACCGAGCAGCTGAGCTGCTACGTCAGTCATCAGCATTCTGTTCCTTCTAAAGCTTTGGAGGTATTTGACCTAAACTGTCCTTTGTCCCTTTTGTGGAAATTTCAAATTTCAAACCCCTGAAAGACATTTGTCGTCAATCAGTTTGTTTTAGTTTCTGGTGATATATATATATATATATATATACCTACAATTATGCACACATCTCATACCTACTCTTTTTTTTCCTCCTACTTTTTTCTACCTGTTTTTAGTAGTAGTTATTTACTAGACTGTTTATACATCTTATTTAACCACTGTACAATATATATTACTATGCACTTTAATGCAACATTTGCACTCTGGTTTAGATGGCAAATTATTTTCTCTGTACTGTACTTGTGCTGTGAGATGACAATACATTAGAATCTAATCGAATCTAAACTATTTTTAGTAACTTAGTTATTCATGTTCAGGTACATTTGTCGCATTACAGTGATTATAGTGTAAGTGAATGCAGTTAGTAAGTTGTCCCAATTACCAAGTCAATTTCCACTCAGCCTAGACTACCTCCAGACTGGACTACACTAGAGTTGACTGGTCTAGACTAAAGAACAGTGTTTGAGAACCCCAGACGGAGGTTCATATTGTCTATCAATTCGATCAGACAATCAGTCCCCTGGAACATGTCAACTCGGCATTTCGATGCCCAGTAACTGCATTGTTTAACCTTCATACGAGGAGCCCAGCTCTGTCCTTGGCGGCTGTGGTGTCCTCGTCCCCTCATGGTCCTCGTCCCCTCATGGTGCTGGTCTGTTATGTCTTCGTGGTCCTGGTCTGTTATGGCTTCGTAGCTGTGGTTGTTGTGTGGCTAAGATTGAGAGACAGGAGTTACCGAGGGGTTTTTCTCTTTCCATGGAATTGAAACCTCCTGCTAAAGCTATCTGCTTTTGTTAGTCCCGGGACAGCCGTCTTTCATCAGGTTTTTTCTCCATGTTTGGAGATGTTTTTTTTGTGCATTTCATACCACTATTTGGACATATTTCTGGCGCTGTTTGTAGTCCATTCAGCCCTCTTCTTGGTCTCTCTGCTGGGTAGCATTCTGAAATTAATGAAGTAACTTTATATGTGTTTTGTAAAATCAAGACATAGTTGTTTTGTTCTGTTCTGTATGAGTGCTGTGCGAATTGACAGTATATGTGCAAATATATGTGGATTCTTCTGTTTTATATATCACACACACACACACACACACACACACACACACACACACACACACACACACACACACACACACACACACACACACACACACACACACACACACACACACACACACACACACACACACACACACTCATAACAACTTATATACAAGCATAAGCCTATGTTTATTCATACCATTTCTTTGACTAGGTAATATCTAAAAATAATCTACCTAAGTGCCTCTGAAATGAGGATTGCAGTCTCCGTCCTGTATTACAGTCACACTCAAACAAGTTGTCCCACACCCACCGATAACAAAGATGGCGGGCTACCATCATTCCCTGAAATGCAGCCCTCCCTGTAATAACCCCACTGGTGCTCCTAACCGACGTTGCATTGGGGATCCGTGTTCTCACCTCCTGCTCCTCCTCCTCCAGATGAGAGCGGGGTCACCCTGCTGCAGCTCATCGGGGACCCCCCCCCCGACACCATCACCCAGGTCACGGGCCCCGACAACCGGCCCGGGTACGTTTTCGGCCCCGACGCTAACACGGGCCAGCTGGCGCGTGCCCACCTGCCCAGCCCCTTCTACCGGGACTTCTCCCTCAGCTTCCACCTGAAGCCGTCCTCGGACCGTGGTGGCGTGCTGTTCTCGGTGACGGACGCGGCGCAGCAGATCATGTACGTGGGGGTGAAGCTGTCGGAGGTGCGGGCGGGCAGGCAGAGCGTGGTGCTGTACTACACAGAGCCCGACTCTGAGGAATCCTATGAGGCCGCCCGCTTCACCGTGGCATCCATGCGGGACACGTGGACGCGCTTCTCCCTGGCCGTGCGGGACGAGAAGGTCACCTTCTACCACAACTGCGACATGGAGCCCCAGGTGGCGCGCTTCGAGAGGTCCCCCGACGCCATGGAGCTGGAGAGCGGCGCCGGCTTGTTCGTGGGCCAGGCCGGAGGAGCCAATCCCGATAAGTTCTTGGTATGGATCTCAATGTTTTTCATCGAAACTATGTAATAATTCTACTTGATATGTAAATGCTCAAATGAAGTAAGGATAGTGTCGTGGTTAGGGTGTTGATGCTGAAGAGGTTGTGGGTGCAATGTCTGACATCTAGTTATTGGGTATTCTTGAGCAAGATGGCCTTACCCCTGCCTCTGCCTTAATGGATATACCTACGAATAATTTACTCAGTTTCTTTGCATAAAAGTGACTAAATGATTAAATGGTTAACCGATTTACTCTGGTTAGTTAAAGATTTGGTTAAATATTTACTCTGGGCAGGGTTAAAAACACATGTTTCATATTGGATATCATGTTATATATATCTCTGATTTATCACTGCTTCTTCTGACTAACTTAACAGGTGGTACTGTGTGTGGAACATGAAGGGTTAAATTCATCTGCTTGTCTGCTTGGAGGGCATGGTAACCGATGGTAACCGATGCATGATTTCATTGCAGAGATTGCCTGCGCCTGAAGCATAACTCAAAACACTGACCTCTGGGCCACTAGACTCGTGTTCTCAGTGGACTCCAAATCACTTCTAGCTCCCACAGTTTGGAGTGCAATGAATCCCTGCTGGTTTTGTCTGCTGGACAGTCGACCTTGGCGACCTTTGACCTGGTGTGTGGGTAGTAAAACCGTGAGGCAGGTGCTTCATGACCCCGGGGATTGACCTGGCAGCCCCCCCCCCTCGTAACGTTAGATCAGAATACTGGACTGGACTGGATACTAAAACATCTCCACGTTCAAGGAATGGTCCATTAGTGGAGGTAGTAGTGGGTGATTGACATGGCGGAGTCTCCCCTCTAGCATAAAGAACATAAATAGAGATGTAAATGTTTCTCTTGATATACATATACCCCCCCCCCCCCACACACACAGCTTAACTGCCCTTGGCTGGGTCTCCCAAGCTACAGATACAAACATGTTTTATAAATAAGGTTTGATCTTCCTCACTCTTGTTCAGAAACTCATTGAAGGAACCACTGCAATGTGCCCCAAAGGGTCAACGTTTTGAGGCTTTCGATATGGAAAGTTCTGGAGTTCAAGCCCTCTGTATGCATGTAATAACACAGAGCTTAGCGTACGGACTCTGTTCCCGGGACTCAAATCCAGCTGTAATTCTGTTCTCCCTGGCTGGGCCTGCGTCTCACAGGTCTTGTTCATTAAATCTAGAATAATCACATCTAAATATTGACCTTGTGTATTTATATAAGCCAAGTCATTCTGGACAGGCTTATATTTTGGCAAGCAGAAAAATAAAATATTTTCCTAGTTGTATTGATAATTGAAACAGCATACTGCTACTACTAGCTCTCTTCCTTCCTCCTCCTTCCCACATGTCCCACCTGGGATGAATGAAGTAAGGATAAGTCGGATATCGGTGGATGATCAAAACACAGGAGCTTTAAAGGTCATCGAGGCCTCACAAAAGCCCTGTTCCAGTGCCGCACGGTGAGACCTGTCTCAGGAGGTTAACGTGAACGACCTCCGACCAGAAGGTCAAACCAATCCCCCCGGCGTCCCGCCGCGCTGTCCGCCTGCTGATTGCATTACGGCGTGTAATTGAGCGTGTGTTTCCTGTTTAGAGCCACAACACTGACCGTGTTAACGATGGCCACTCCCAGGCATCCAGGCTGTCTGTAACTACAGTAACATGGACCAGTTTAGAGTAGAATCTAGCAGGCATGTTAAACTGGAATGTGTACTGTTTATGATATATATATATATACAGTAAGTATGTATATATATCATGAACACACACACACACACACACACACACACACACACACACACACACACACACAGGTATGGGATAGTCTGTGCGTACGTCATACTCTGCAAACACACTCTGTAATATCTATCAAATGTACTGTGTATGTGTGTTTGTTTGACCCACTGTGTTAATGGTGTGTGTGTGTGTGTGTGTGTGTGTGTGTGTGTGTGTGTAGGGTGTGATCGGGGAGCTCAGAGTGGTAGGAGACCCCCGTGCGGCTGAAAGACACTGTGAGGAGGACGAGGACGACTCGGATGCGGTGAGTCTAAACCAGCCAATCACAGATGAGTCTAAACCAGCCAATCACAGATGAGTCTAAACCAGCCAATCACAGATGAGTCTAAACCAGCCAATCACAGATGAGTCTAAACCAGCCAATCACAGATGAGTCTAAACCAGCCAATATACTATCTTCTATATACTATACATTTTAAACAACAATATACTGTAACAATAGTATACACAATAAAAATAACAATAAAGTGGCTAATGGATAATACAGTATATACATATGGCGAAGATTTAAAAAAAAGTCATACTGCGGAAGGGAATGGGGAGTAAGCATTCCATTGTACTTGTTGCAAATGGCAAACAAATGAATTTTGAATCCTGAAAACAGAAAAAAATACAAATATAAGCCACTCAGCGCCAAACACAAACACACAATTACCAGACTCACAAACACAGGTGCAGCCAACAGCAACAGTTTACTCTACAAACCTTCGCCTACGCAGCTGCTCCTCAGGCCGCTAAAGCTGCCAACCGGCGACAGGCCTTTAGTGACTGACCTCTCCATCCCGATGACATCCGAACATAAGACCACGTGACCAGTCCAGGTGGATATGAGAGGGTTAGGGGGTACCTGGCCAAGGCCCCTTCCATCTTAACTGGTCCTCTCCAGCTTGGACCTCACAGTGGCTGAGGACCACATCCCCCTCTTCAACTCACAGCTGGATTTGCTTTGTGTACATTTTTGTATACAGAGAAAGCAAAAACACACAGAATTACGTTGCGCAAACATAAATAGAAGGATTAGAAGAATTCGAATTAGAAGAATTAGCCTTCTGGACACTGACCTTCGAGGCTCCATTCACATAGTTAATGGCCTGTATATGGACAGCAAGGATAGTTTTAATCATACCATGTCATTAACATTACACTATCATAACATGTCATTAACATTACACTATCATAACATGTCATTAACATTACACTATCATAACATGTCATTAACATTACACTATCATAACATGTCATTAACATTACACTATCATAACATGTCATTAACATTACACTATCATAACATGTCATTAACATTACACTATCATAACATGTCATTAACATTACACTATCATAACATGTCATTAACATTACACTATCAGAACATGTCATTAACATTACACTATCAGAACATGTCATTAACATTACACTATCATAACATGTCATTAACATTACACTATCATAACATATCATTAACATTACACTATCATAACATGTCATTAACATTACACCATCATAACATTATCATTAACATTACACTATCATAACATGTTATTAACATTACACTATCATAACATGTCATTAACATTACACTATCATAACATGTCATTAACATTACACCATCATAACATGTCATTAACATTACACTATCATAACATGTCATTAACATTACACTATCAGAACATGTCATTAACATTACACTATCATAACATGTCATTAACATTACACTATCAGAACATGTCATTAACATTACACTATCATAACATGTCATTAACATTACACTATCATAACATGTCATTAACATTACACTATCATAACATGTCATTAACATTACACTATCATAACATGTCATTAACATTACACTATCATAACATGTCATTAACATTACTCTATCATAACATGTCATTAACATTACACTATCATAACATTGTCATTAACATTACACTGTCATAACATGTCATTAACATTACACTATCATAACATGTCATTAACATTACACTATCATAACATGTCATTAACATGACACTATCATAACATGTCATTAACATTACTCTATCATAACATGTCATTAACATTACACTATCAGAACATGTCATTAACATTACACTATCATAACATGTCATTAACATTACTCTATCATAACATGTCATTAACATTACACTGTCATAACATGTCATTAACATTACACTATCATAACATGTCATTAACATTACACTATCAGAACATGTCATTAACATTACACTATCATAACATGTCATTAACATTACTCTATCATAACATGTCATTAACATTACTCTATCATAACATGTCATTAACATTACACTGTCAGAACATGTCATTAACATTACACTTACTTTGCTGGACTTTCTGGACTCATCACAGTTTTTGCACAATTCAACACATGTAAATATCTTCCATCAGTCACTTTATTGTTCTTTTAATGTACATTTGTATTGTGAAGTAGTTGTTCGAGTATTGGAGGAGGGAATGGGGAGTTAGCATTCCATTGTATATTGTGAGTTCAGCCCCATCATAGCTTCATGTTCAAATGGTTTCCTCTTCTGCGTTGTCAGGCTTCAGGGTTTGGGAGCGGCTACGGAGAGGCTGAACCAAGTGCCCCCACGGTAAGAACCTTATTCTGTTTACATTTAGTCTGTTTTCAACCAAGAAGAAAATGTATGTGTATGTATTATGTATTCATGAAATGGTAAAAGTTGGTCTTTTCTGTCCAGAACATTCATTCAGTCTGAGTCATTTGAGTCATCGTTTCAGGCGTATTTATTATCCCTTTGAATTTGTACTTATTGTCCTCGGAGACGAATCTTAGGTTAATTATGTTTGCTGTTCTATCGCATGTTGGAAACACATTCAACTCACACCTTTAGGGCTGTAAGGCAGCTGCTTCTATTCCTTCAACAGGACATTTTAATGAATTTGAGGATATATGTACAGGTATATATATATATATATATAGATTCAAGATTCAAGATAACTTTATTTATCCCAAGGGAAATTAAGGTGCAACAGTTGAAACAGGGGGAATAAATGCACACAAAAATATACTAATACCTAAAACTAAAAACTAAATAACAACAACTAAATTAAGCTAAACTAAACAAAATATAACTAAATGAAATCTAAATGAAATCTAAATGTATTGATAGAAATATATATATATATATATATATATATATTGGAGCAAGGTCTATTCATGACTCCATCCACCAGAGTGCAGTTACCCTGCAGCCTCAGAGTGGGATTAAAAACTGCTGAGTGTGGATGTCTGGAATAGGGAAAAACTGAATCTGGTTCATATGCAAGTAGACATAAATTATCCTCGACAGTTGCCAAGAATATCCCCATGACTGCCTGCGTAGGAAACAGCCCCTGCCGTCTGAGGAATGCAGGTGGCTGGCTGTGCACGGAGACGTCCTACTGTGTGTATCATAGACGGCGGCCTTCTCCACACTGATTAGAGAGAGCCCAGTACTGGATTAGAGAGAGCCCAGTACTGGATTAGAGAGAGCCCAGTACTGATTAGAGAGAGCCCAGCACTGCCTGAAAAGAAACACAACTTTGATTGTCAAATTATCTAAATCTAAATCTGGAGGATGGAATCCTCTTCATTGGTCACACACACACACAGTGGAATGAGTTCCTCTCATCTAACCCATCCTAGTATGAGGAGCAGTGGGTATCAGCTATTGTAGATACAGCGGCCAGGGGAGCAGGGGAGGGGTCTGGTGCCTTGCTCAAGGGCACCTCGGCAGTGCCCAGGGGTTTTGGGGACTTGAACCGGCGACATTTCGGTTCCCGAGCCAAGTCCTAACAGACTGAGCTATCATGCAGCCCCATTCTAATGAATGTCAGAAGTTTCCCATCGGTGGTTGTGCGTGATGACATGTGACTGGTTGACTGAAGGTTCCGTGGTCTGATGCACATCAACAACACATCACACACATCAACAAACGTGAACCACAGTTAATATTCTAAGTTTTATAATATTATAATATTGTAATATTATAAGTATAATAATTAAGCAGCAGCCACTGGGGCCCACAGTTTGAGAACTGCTGATATGTGATATGACCGTACCGTACACAGAAGTGTATTAGATTGAGGCGTATGACTTTATAGGAGCCATATATCGACACAATTATAGCGTATCACAAGAGGAATGAAGTTCACTTTCAGTGCATCAGTTTAGTGCATTCAGACTCAGACTCACGACAGCACTTATTAAGTCACGTTGCCAGATGCCTGCCATCTTTCTCACAATGTGGACACATGACTGTATCTCCTCCTTGTTTGTAGTTGCTATCTCTCTATATCTTCCTCTTTCATCCTCCTCCTCTTCCCTATCTCCTCCCTGATCTTCTTCATCCCTATTTGACTTCACTCTTTGTTTCTCGTAAACAGGTTTATTAGTGAGGCCATGAGACAGGCCTGTGTGTGTTCTCTCACAGGAGGCCACATCGTGTAATGGCTTTGGGTGTTTGATTCCCAGCTCCCAAAGGTTCAGGGTTTGAACCCCAATGTACACAGTAACCTGCTGCAGGAGTCCTTGAGCAAGATGCTCCAACACGCTTCAAGTCACTTTGGATAAAAGCATCTGCTACATGACTCACTAGTCCACACAGGGAAACGGAGGTTCAGTGGTTTGGGGGTTAGGGGATCCGGTCTCTCCCAGGTCTGTGGCCAGCGTTTAAAGTCTGTTTTCCTTATCTGATCGTATCTGCTGTTTCTTCAATCACCATCAAACCGGCAGCAAGTATGTCCAAGTTGAACCCCCGATGGAGGGACCGGGGGAGGAGTCAGGGCTATCAATTCATTTTACAGGACTCTCCATCTCCCCCCACAGACCTTCATTAGCATCCTATAAACCCGCTGTCAACACAGGAAACAGGAAACAGCTGGAATCAAACAATGAGCTATGTTCTGATTGCCTTGTTTTGTGAGGATTGAACACAGAGGTTCAGCAGGTCTACAGTGTCTGCGCCCTAAAGGCAAGTCTGGGCAGAGGAGATAGGAGAGGGTTAGTGCGTGGGTAAAGTACTGTAGTCGATGGTGACAGATGTACTGTTGTAACTTTCCACCGGTGTTCCAGTACTCTGTCTACCTTGGATGGGAGAGCAGGGGTTTTCCACCTGCGGGTCACCACCCATAAGTGGGTCGTAGCGAAGGGACCCAGTGGGATAGCCACAAGAACACAATACATGCAGTTTGAGGTGTGTGTTTGAATATATTGTATTTCATATTTTATCATCATATCATTTATCATATATCTATATATCTATATATATATTTATTATATATATATATAAATATTTGTTTTACATTATAAATGTTTTAATCTAAAAGGGACAGTAAACACAAAACCAATCAGCTGTTTATGTGACTCTAAATATTATGTTACCTTCAACAATATAAACAGAATGATAGATTAAGAAATAGTCATCTCATTAAATGTTTTATAATGTCATTTTTAGGGTGAAACTAGAGTTCCTCCAGACTTTATCTTGGTCGTGGTTTTAGATCCTAGACGACCCTCTTGCTCCTCAGGCTGAAACCACAGGAGGGAGAATTCTCCCTTTCATTTCCAAACTAATATATCAAGACATCAAATAGTTAATTATGCATAGTACCCATCCCTACCACCAGGGGGCAGCACACACAACACAGTGGGATTTAAAAGTTGAAAAGCTTGCCGGTTGCAGTCCTTTGTATTGGAGATGGGACCTCTTTGATCTATGGGTGAATCCCCAACATGCCGGACATTCTCTGGTTCTCTGCTCTACACCATAGTTACCAGAGCGCACACACACACACACACGCACGCACACACTCACACTCACACACCATACGACCCCCCCCCCACACACACACACACACCATACGAAACACACACACACACACGCGCACACACACACACACACACACACACACACACACACACACACACACACACACACACACACACACACACACACACACACACACCATACGACCCCACACACACACCTACCCCCACACACACACACACACACACACACACACACACACACCACCATACGACCCCACACACACACACACTCACACCCACCCACCCCCCCACACACACACACACACACGCACACGCACACCATACTACTACACACAACCCCCCCCCCCCCCCCATAGAAGGACCTGGTTACTTATTGACTCTCTCTCCTGGACTCCTCAGGTAACAATGAGAGGCGGAGCTAAAACAATGAGGCCACCAAGGGGGTTATTGGTGGCTCCTCCCCCTTCTCCCCTGCCACCAGAGTGACGCCTCCCCCCTCTTCCCCTCCTCTTCTGTTCCTCCCTTCATGCATGTATTCATTCACAAATTCACTGGCTTTCTATTCTCTCTCTCTGTCTCTCTCCTCTCTCTCTGTCTGTCTGTCTGTCTGTCTCTCTCTCTCTGTCTCTGTCTCTCTCTCTATTGATATATATTTATACTATATTATACATATACATATATTATACTTACTTATACATATACTATATACATATATATATACTATATTTGTATATATTTTATATTTATATACATAAACAATTTGTATATATTTTATATTTATATACGTATATAAACTATATTTGTATATATTTTATATATATACTGTATATATAGTTGTTTTTGATATTAGGAGGGAATGGGGAGTAAGCATTCCGTTGTACTTGTTGCAAATGGCCAATACATATGTTGTATCTTGTATATATATATATATATATATATATATATATATACAGTATATATATTTGTTTATTTGTGTAAGGTTTTCCTAATGAGCCTGTTACGCATACAGTCAGAGTGGCTAGAGGCCAGGGGAGGTGAGATGTCTGCCAGCGATTAGTCCGCTGAGAGCTGAGAACAGAACCGATATGGCAGCCCACAAACAGAACCAATCGCCACGGAAACAGGCTGCTGCCCTCAGTGTGTTCTCTGTTTGTTTTACTGCACGTGAAGATTAAGACTAAGCTGGTGAACAGACTTCATTAACGCTCCGGGAGGTTTACACCACACACACATTCTTTAGTCATTAGTTTCACTGAAAGGGAAAATAAAACGTTAGAACAGCAGGATCTGTGGGATTTATTTGCTCAACAGACGATCCCACTAAGGACAGTTTACATGTAATTAATGTGCATTGCACATGTTTAAACGTTAAAGTTAAAGTGTATTCCACAAAGTCAGACTATAAACTATAAGTTGAGTATACCCGTTCACCATCAATGTCTTCAACTGCCTTGCACTGTGATCATAACTCTCTACCTATAGTTTACATATTTATAGTTTACATATTTATTGTTTACAAACCTGTATGATAGCCATGGACATTTTTACTGTACTTACCATATATATATATATATATATATATATTAATCTACTGTTCTAACTGTTGATATAACTGCATATCCCTGCTCACTACCTGTTGATACTTTTATACTTACCTGTGTGTATGTATATATATATATATATATATATATATATATATATATATATATATATATATACCTATAATTCTGCACATATCTCATACCTACTCTATAAGTTATTCTATACCTGTTTTTATACCTAGTAGACTGTCCTTACATCTTATTTAACCACTGTACATTATATATCACCATGAACTTTACTGTAACATTTGCACTCTGGTTAGATGCCAAATTGTTTCCACTGTACTGTACTATGTGTACTGTACTATGTGTACTGTACTATGTGTACTGTACTATGTGTACTGTACTATGTGTACTGTACTATGTGTACTGTGTACACATTGTAAATAGGGGAATGCAGACACAGAACTGTGTGTGTGTGTGGGAGACATTGTGTTGAGGCAGTGGTCCTGAGAGCATCCCATGTATCGTATGGTGTGTTTAACTCATCCTCTTATTGAATCCTGCTTGTGTGTGTGTGTGTGTGTGTGTGTGTGTGTGTGTGTGTGTGTGTGTGTGTGTGTGTGTGTGTGTGTGTGTGTGTGTGTGTGTGTGTGTGTGTGTGTGTGTGTGTGTGTGTGTGTGTGTGTGTGTTGATTATTGTCTCCAGGCAACCCCACCGTCCTCCCGGCCCATCGCGCAGCCTCCCGTAACCAAGCAACAACTAGAGGTGTCAGTGGAGAGAGAGACCGGTGAGTGCTTCCATCTGCTGTTTGAAATCACTGGTCCACTGAAGAGGGAGATTCTATTGATCTATACTCATTCATTCATACACACACACACACACACACACATGTCATGTAAGTGTGTGTGTGTGTGTGTATAAATATATTTCTATTTTTATATATATATATACTGTGTATATTCTGCATATATATATATACGGTATATATATATGAATATGTGTATGTATATATATATATATATATATATATATATATACGGTATATATATATGAATATGTGTATGTATATATATATATATATATATATATATATATATATATATATACACGGTATATACACATATATATATATATATACACACACACATACACACACACACACACACACACAGTGCATGACACATTTGAGGAATTTGAACCCATGATGTAAATGTCTTCATTATCAGAGGTCGTGTCCTACAGTAACGCTGCCTCCTTACAGAACAGCCTGCTGACGTCAGAGTGTGTGTGTGTGTGAGTTTTCACATAACCTTTAGACATGTTGTTTGGTGACCGGTTGTATATTCTGTGTATTTATTTATACCACAAAATGCATGAGTGAAGTGCTTTCATGTAGGCAGAGGACTTTATGACCCTGTCCAGTGTGTATTACTGCTAACCATCAATCACAGCTGGTCCATGTGCTACTTGTTGAAGGATTTGTGTGTGTGTGTGTGTGTGTGTGTGTGTGTGTGTGTGTGTGTGTGTGTGTGTGTGTGTGTGTGTGTGTGTGTGTGTGTGTGTGTGTGTGTGTGTGTGTGTGTGTGTGTGTGTGTGTGTGTGTGTGTGTGTGTGTGTGTGAGGCGCCATCTAGTGGATGACTTTAGTTATCGTATATAGAATGACCCTTACTGACATTGTACTGGCTTGAACAAATCAAACTTGTTTGATTTTCATTACATTTTCTTGCAAAAGTTGAATGTTTTTCTGCTGTAGTTGAATGTTAAACTGAACCTCACTAAAGTACAGTGTTGGTGATAATACGTAATGCAAACTCCCAAAATAATATTGCTTAATACCTACAAGCCTAACAAGCATTAAAAAAATTAAACACATTTAGAATATAAATATACAGTATATTTGTATTTTAATGCAAACCATCCTTATAGAAAAGCAATGATAATTTGGGATTCTCAATTGCCTTGTGGTTGGACCACCTCAGAAGATAGAATATCAACAGCGTGATGTTGAACATCTGTGAACATGCATGTAGCTTGGTTCTCACCATGTGTTCATGTGCTGCTGTGTGTAGCCAGTGACTCCCACCGGGTGCAGGCGGGCTCCGGACCAGGGCTGCCTGGGTCCCCAGGTGGGTGATGGAGGAGAGACCACGTAGAGAGAAACACCACAAGGCTGCATCTCAATCCTCTGCTGCTCTCTCCTTTACCCGGCTCAGGCTCTCCGGCCGAGTCCCAATGTTCTCATATCTCACTCTATCCTCTGGGCTTGGTGGGGGAGCAGGTCTCTATCCCCTCTAGAGGAGCTGGTGAATAAGGGGGAAGATGAAGCCAATATAAACAACATTATAGTTGTATACATACCAACCCTGCAGTAGAACTGGTTCAACTTAACATACCAAATAGATCATCTGTACACACATTTCAGTTGGGAAGGAAAGAGTACTTCTTAGTACTAAATGAGTTAACTATTTCAACTTTTGCATGTCAAGTCAACATGATTGGAGTTGGAGATCATTTGCATCTTCTACGATGTGAATGAGATGCGTTCCTCTCATGTGGAGCTCTGTCTGTGTTTCTTGCGTACGGCCAAACAAGCAGGGCTACAGGTGTGTGAGTGCTGGTGCATGCAGGTGTGTGAGTGCTGGTGCATGCAGGTGTGTGAGAGCTGGATGTAATAATAGCTTTGACCTCCAAATCTTCTCCTGACAATAAATTACAACCGCCACACTCTCTGGGCCCTCTCTCTCTGTCTCTCCTCCGGCAAACTGCAACAACCACAAAAAGGCCATTTTCTTTGGTGGTCGGGGCTATGCCTTGTATTGTTCTGTGGTTTACATGATGGAGCTCATCCATCATTTGAATGGACTCTCTTATAATAACTTAATAACCTGTTTTTTCTTGGTCTTTTCCTCTTTGTTTGGCCGGCTCCACAGGCGGCAGGGGAGAGAAGGGCGACCAGGGGGCCACGGGGGAGAAGGGAGACCGAGGCCCCGTGGGGCCCCAGGGGGACCACGGATCGGGCTCGGCCAGCTCCCGAGGAGGGTCCCGGGGGGAGAAGGTCTGCATCCTTTTCCTCAGACTTCCACTTGATCCCAGAGATTGATCTTTTTCCCATAGAAGTCAAATGGTTAAAGTAGATGAAGATGTCTCCTGTAATTGATTCTTAATTAGAGCGGCGTGGTCCATTACATCAGCACAGAGATGTATTTAAAGATGTTCTGTATGTATGGAGCTTCTGGCTCAGCAGGAGGAGTATTTAGATCGGTAGTAGGGTCAAGAGAACCGCTGCAATAGAACGTGTGATGAGTTTGGGGGGTTTCACCACCAGAGGGCGGTGTACTCAAATATAGTTAGAAGTAAGGCTTTTGAGTAGTACTGTATCTCTCTGCTGCGCTATAAGAATACACATCCAAAGATAAGTATTGTTAAATACTATTTCTTTAACTAACCTAATTGATTTAATTAATTAATTTTCATATTAGTCACATAATTCTTATATGTACTGCTGCAACAATAGAGTTTTTAATCATGTGTAACTGCATGGTGAACAGCCCAAACAGAAGCAAACTAACAGTTTATTAATTTCAGGTTCATTTCAGTAACATTTAATTTACAAAAAATAAGTGAATTGATCATTTCTACACACTTGTTTTTCAGGGAGAACCTGGAGAAACTGGATTAAAGGTAAGGAAAACATACATCTGGATTTTATTTTGTCTTTAAATATGTGTTCTTTTTTGCTACACTAAGCAATGTGTGTTTTACAGCGAGCAGGATCAGAACAGCCAATACACAACACTACCAAAATACTCATCCTCTGCCATATACATACATATATGCATACTGTATATCTGCCAATATCAAGCCCAATAGTAATGTTAATACTTAAATAATGTATACTTATATAAACTTGATATACTTTATATAGACTTTACTACTATACTTCTATATACTATACTTCTTCTTCCATTAATATAAAATAACAATCAGTATATATAGTAATTAAATGATTGCCACCATTACCAGCTGCTAGATGAACTCATGAATGCATCAGTAATCATAGTCCAGTAATATCTTTTATTCTAAAATGGGCCATTCTGTACACAATTTTGTATGTTTTGATGGAAATTCTAGACTTTTTAAAGTAAGAAATCTGAGTATTTCCTCCACCACTGATCATTAGTATATATATAATGTATATTAACTCAAGAGAAGTGTGCCCTGACCCCCTGTTCCTCGTGTCCTCCAGGGCAGCGCAGGCTTCGGCTATCCAGGGAAGAAGGGGGACAGTGGTCCCCCGGGGCCCCCCGGACCCCCCGGGGCAGCCGGCCCCACGGCGGAGCTTCTGGAGAGCAGAGACGGCTCTGTGGTGGAGCGGGTCGCTGGCACCCCGGGGCCCGCCGGTCCGCCCGGGAACTCAGGGGCCCAGGGACCTAAAGGAACAGACGGAGAACCGGTGAGAAAAACAACAACAATAGAAAATACAGATACAGTATTCGATTGATTTACTTTTGTATTTATATCCTGCATATATATTTTTATCCTTTTTAACTTTTGATAAGGTTGAAAGGTTGTGTAGCTACTCCTATTTAGAATGTATGCTTGGATTGTTTGCAGCCTCAATTATCTTTGGATAAAGTCATCTGCTAATGGACAGAATGTAAATATCATCGTGTTTATCATATTCTACCGTGGCCTCGTGACGAATCGAAACGCCATCGCCACTGGTCCATACAGACTGACAAGCGCTATGGACCAAGCGCTATGGACCAAGCACTATGGACCAAGCACTTTACAGCATGAAAGCCAACCGACTGTTTAGGACATTTGCACATGTTGTTTCCTGTCATGTAATGGCTGGACTCACTCTTTACCCTGCTTTTCCTTGTTTGCTAGCACATTTACACTTTTCAGTAGTTGCATCGTTGTGTTGTGTTGTCTATTAATGTTTGTGTTTGTCAGAGCTGCAACGTTTTGTATAAAATCACTAAAATACAAAAATAGTAATACATAAATAGCACTGTTTACTCACTAGCAGTTAAAGGAAAACTCGGTTGGCTGGTTTCCAACAAGGTTTATAGCATTACAATGTGGGTAGTATATACATGTGGGTAGTGTATAAATGTGGGTAGTATGTGGGTAGTATATACATGTGGGTAGTATGTGGGTAGTATATACATGTGGGTAGTATGTGGGTAGTATATACATGTGGGTAGTATGTGGGTAGTATATAAATGTGGGTAGTATATAAACAATGATCAATTCCCCTCCATTCTACCAGCATTCACTTTGGCAAATTGGTTTGCCTGCAAAACTCGGCCAGGTGGCGTGTTTTGTGCAGATATGTGCAGTATTAATTCTGTTTATGTTATCTCTGCATTCCTGCATTATATTGCATATGAATCTCAGGTTAACTGAATACGTTCCAGGCATTAGTCAGACCCATATATATTTTTTCCCGGTCAGATTATTTCTGTTTCCAGGAATGCAACAAAGCCAGAAGTTTTTCTTTTGAGACAGAATCGCCTCAAATATGAATCAACGGCCTACATTTGAAGGGTTTGTAAGTGGCCATGGTATAAGGGGGCTAATGACATCACTTCCCTTTATACACTAGCAGTACAATAGGATTCTTCTCTGCCTAATTGAACATTTGATTGAACAACATCATAGCAATGAGCTGCTCAGTAAAGCAGCTAAAAGAGTTTAATATTTCTGAGACCATATTTTTTATTTTTGCTTCCCATAGGGTGATCCTGGTGAAGATGGCAAGGCAGTAAGTCTTTTAGGTTTATTTGTTTGTTGTGAATTTTGAGGCTGTATTTGGAGTACATTGAGGTCAATCATTGTATTTCCTGGAGAAACATTGTCATTGTAATACTGTCATTTTATTCTAGGGTCCTGTTGGACCTTCAGGTTTTCCAGGAACCCCTGGTGATTCTGGACTTAAAGGAGAGAAGGTACACCAACCAGAACTTTAAACGTTAAACTGCTTCAAAATTAATTTGATACATGAATTATGTGTATATTAATGATTAATTATTTATTAACGTTCAATAAAGGGGGGAACCTTTACTAGTCTAATCAATTGTTAAAGGGGCATTCAACAACAAAACAAATCGTGAGGATTGAATCCTCTTTATTGGTCACCTACATGTAAACATACAGTGAAATGTGTTCTCTGCATTTAACCCATCGTAGTATTAGGAGCAGTGGGCAGCTATGTATACAGCGCCCAGGGAGCAGTTAGGGTTAGGGTCTTCCTCAAGGACACCTCGACAGTTTTTTTGCTAGGAGGAGCCGGGGATCGAACCAGCAACCTTCCGGTTGTGAGGCGACCGCTCTACCTCCTGAGCTATACTGCCGCCCTGGGGACCACTAGGGGGCCCAGAGTATCCCCCTCTATTAGTATTCAAAGTTTGAACAGTCCTTGCATAAAGAATGTGTGAAGAAAATATGAAGAAAACCTGGTGAATCTTGCGGGTAGAGTGAATTTCATCAACAAACATAAACACACACATTTCCAGTGTTCCGTTGCTTGCAGCACAGGGGTATATGTAGAGGTCTGTGAGTAGGAGGTCCTTCTTCAACAGCCTCTCGTAGACTCTTCAACACAGGGTCACTATAGGATAACAAATATGATTAGTGTGTTTTGAAAGAATGTGTGAACATGATGTGTGTTACTCTACACAGGGAGACCGCGGAGATGCCCACCCTGGTCCAAGAGGTCCCCCGGGATTGCCAGGCCCTCCAGGACCCGGGTCCAGATCGGTATGTCCGATACTTCACCACATATAGGCCATAGCAATGTGTATGGCCTCCGGCATCAGACGTATATACAGACTTTACCCACTCCCCCGGACAAAACCAATAATAATAAGCGGATAATGACGCGGTAAGGGGCTTCACTCGAATGTCCCCAGGCTAGGAATCCTTGAGCATCCTGGATAGCCTGTATCGGTATTCACTGTAAGTCGCTTTGCATATAAGCATCATCTAATTGACTAAATATTCAAATACAAATATTTGCCTACTTTCCCCTCACAGTGCCAAAGTATCATGCTGAAGTCAGACTCCAGACCCCGTATTTCTCTTGTGTTTATTAATATTCATATGTATGTTTGTCTCTCAGACCTTTATGGACATGGAAGGCTCAGGGTTTCCAGACCTGGAATCTGTTCGGGTGAGTGATAGGGATATTTTTAAAAGCCAACTCTTGCCTACAGATGTATGAATGAATGAAACAAAACTGAATTATTTTTATACCAATAATCTCAGGGATTGCCTGGATTACCTGGCCCCCCTGGGATCCCTGGACCTCCCGGGCTCCCTGCACCTGTTGTCGTGGGAACAGCTACAAGCTCAGGGGCCTTCGGACCCCCAGGAGCAGATGGAACACCTGGTCAACCTGTACGTGTCCTCTACTAACATGGCTGAGATCCAACCATCATCTCCATCAAAACTTGGTCAAAGTCATAGTTTTGAGCAAATCTTTTGACCTTTCACCTCTAGGGTCTGCCTGGAATCCCGGGTACAGATGGCGTGACGGGAGTACAGGGTCCGCAGGGAGAAAAGGTACAGTCATGTGGACCAACTTCATCCTAACTGTGTAAAGTGGCTTGAATGAAATGTAAAAATGAAATTCCTATGTTTGACAGAATCCATTAAGCTTTGATCTCGTTTCCCTTCTTTCTGTCGACCTTTTTTGTCACTTTTGGACATCAGGGAGATGCGGGCGAGTTGGGTCTCCCAGGACCAGTCGGACAGAAGGTAATGTTTTACGTCTCTTTTGTTCCTTTTTGAAAGAAACACCTTTCCATTCAGCTTTTTTCTCTCTGCCTGCTTCACTTTCAAAAGTAATGGCCAATTTTACCAAGCGTGGTGATCATCAAAAGATCCATTTCATTCCTATATCCCTCCAAATCTTTTTTTCCCTGTAGTTTAAAGTTGTGAACTGTATCTCATTTAGCATTAGTGAGGGACCGTGAAGGCCCAGCGCTGATCTAAAGCCTGAACACCTTCTCCCTTTAATCCTCCAGCCACACTCTCTCTTCTCCTTTCTCTCCCATCTGCTGCCTTCCTCTCCATCTTCTCCTTCCCTCTCTAAGCTTGCCCATCTACAGGTAACTGTCCTCCATAATGCGTCCATCTGGATGGATTAGTACTCTTTAACACCACACTGAACCTGGTAGCTCCCCACTTTAAACTAATATAGAATATGATCTGTTTATTCCATGTGTGTGTTTAGGTGCTTATGTGTTCACTTTGATTGAGTAGTGTTGCAATTCACTGAAAGTGTTGTAAGAAAAAGATAACACTGTAGCCCATTCTCCAAGACTCAGTTCATGCACCCATATTTTCCTCAATGATTCGCGCAACTCAAGATGTGTCGGTCACCCTTCCGCCCTACTGCTCCTGGTTCTTATAATCTCATGTTCCGCCCTACTGCTCCTGGTTCTTATAATCTCATGTTCCGCCCTACTGCTCCTGGTTCTTATAATCTCATGTTCCGCCCTACTGCTCCTGGTTCTTATAATCTCATGTTCCGCCCTACTGCTCCTGGTTCTTATAATCTCATGTTCCGCCCTACTGCTCCTGGTTCTTACAAACTATTGTTCTGCCCTCATGCTCCTGGTTCTTATAAACTCCGCCCTACTGCTCCTGGTTCCTATAAACTCCACCCTTTATGTTCCTGGTTCATCAAAATGTGACTCCTCCCCCCTGGTGCCCCGCCCACAGGGTACCGTAGGACAGCCGGGCCTGCCGGGCCAAGCAGGAGACGGCGGATTGGCCGGTCTGCCTGGACCAATGGGACCGGTGGGGTCCCCCGGGCTCCCAGGACCCCCCGGTGGTGGGAGAGTTGGATTTGTAAGTTCTTCTGTTGTGATGCTGCTCTTCCATTGGCTCGTAGGGCCAGCCAATCAAAGTCAGAACCTGTGTTTGCAAGGGTAAAGGTTCAAATGGAACAATAATGTAATAGGAAGGAATTTTAATGATTTGATAATAATATAACTTTATGAATTATTATTATTATTATTATCATGCAACAATATATAGTAGATACTTGACATTATACAAATAAGTATTATAGATCCAAATGTATTATTACATAGAGATATTTGTTGGGGACAATCAGCTTATCTCTATGTGCTTGGTGTTGGTTTTACTGACACTTTAACGCTGCACACATCCACAGGACGACATGGAGGGTTCCGGTGGATTCTTTTCCAATGGGCCTCCCGGTGCTACAGGACCTGAGGGAAGACAGGTTAGTGTTCATGGAAATGAAAGTGTTCTCAAACATTACCGCTTTGTTCCGTACTTAACATTCGTATGTTTTTTAAATTCCTGTGCCCTAGAAGCCATGTGTTCCCTGTCCCCTTGTAGCTCGTACATATGTCATCGATTCTATTTATACACCCGGCGTGGATTACATTTGACAGAACTTTCTTGCGCGGTATAATGCACTAAGCCAATAGCTCATTCACAACAGGGATTCGGAAGCAGGCTTGCCTAAAGCCCAAATTATATTTGGCTACTCAGCATTTCCACACAAAAATGCTGCGAAACACATAAAAAAAGTCTCTTGTAACTGGATATAAATTAGACTTCGTCTGCCCACTTAAACCTCAGGACATTTTGTAACTTGCCCATAACCAAGATGTCTTTGTTCACAGGGTCCCCCTGGTGTACCTGGCCTCCCTGTAAGTATAACATAGATGATTTAAACCTTCTATAATCCTTCTCTATGTATTTAAATGTATAACATAGATGATTTAAACCTTCTATAATCCTTCTCTATGTATTTAAAGGTATAACATAGATGATTTAAACCTTCTATAATCCTTCTCTATGTATTTAAAGGTATAACATAGATGATTTAAACCTTCTATAATCCTTCTCTATGTATTTAAAGTGTGTTTCCTCTTTGCTTTGTAACTCATAACCCTTGTTTACGTGGGCGTGTCTCCTCAAGATCACGTCAAGAACATATTCTGATGAATAGACCTAACTGGGCCAGTGACATCATGGTGAATAGACCTAACTGGGCAGGTAACATCATGGTGAATAGACCTAACTGGGCCAGTAACATCATGGTGAATAGACCTAACTGGGCCAGTGACATCATGGTGAATAGACCTAACTGGGCCAGTAACATCATGGTGAATAGACCTAACTGGGCCAGTAACATCATGGTGAATAGACCTAACTGGGCCAGTAACATCATGGTGAATAGACCTAACTGGGCCAGTAACATCATGGTGAATAGACCTAACTGGGCCAGTGACATCATGGTGAAGTGACTTTAATGTGCCAGTCAATTTAATGTGCCAGACCTAAATGTCTTGGTAACTTGTCCAGGTATCTTAAATGTCCTGGTAACTTCATGTCCAGGTGTCTCCCATGTCCCAGTCACTTCATGTCCAGGTGTCTCCCATGTCCCAGTCACTTCATGTCCAGGTGTCTCCCATGTCCCAGTCACTTCATGTCCAGGTGTCTCCCATGATGTGGTGTGTGTTCAGGGTAAGGCTGGTTTTCCAGGGATGCAGGGGGAGAAGGGCAGTGAAGGACGAGATGGGAGGCCAGGCCTGGACGGGTTCCCCGGCCCTCAGGTGAAAACTCACTTCCGTCTGTTGGTGTCTGACTATGAATTACTATGTGAAGTAGTATTGTAGTAGTAGTAGTATTTTATTTCACTCCTTTGTGTTTGTTTATTTCTATTTTGTATAGGGACCAAAGGGTGCCATAGGCGACAAAGGAGAAATGGTGAGTTTCTTCCTTCCTCTTTTTGTATGGTTACAGTGTAGTCTGTCCCAGTGTGTTATGGTAACAGTGTAGTCTGTACCAGTGTGTTATGGTAACAGTGTAGTCTGTACCAGTGTGTTATGGTAACAGTGTAGTCTGTCCCAGTGTGTTATGGTAACAGTGTAGTCTGTCCCAGTGTGTTATGGTAACAGTGTAGTCTGTACCAGTGTGTTATGGTAACAGTGTAGTCTGTACCAGTGTGTTATGGTAACAGTGTAGTCTGTACCAGTGTGTTATGGTAACAGTGTAGTCTGTACCAGTGTGTTATGGTAACAGTGTAGTCTGTACCAGTGTGTTGTGTTGACTGTGTTTGTTCTGCTCTCAGGGTGAAGCAGGACGAGAGGGAACCGGGCACCCCGGAGCTCCTGGGCCCCCGGGGCCACCAGGACAGATCAACTACCAACTGTCTGGAAACGTAAGCTAACCTGGCTACATAAGAGTTAGCAGTTAGTTATTGGCTGTTAGTGGTATTAGCGGAGTTAGCTGTGTTAACTATATAAGCTGTATTAGCTGTGTTAACTTTATTAGCTGAGTTAACTTAGCCTAGAAATCTGCCTGGCAGCCGTGTGCTCTCATGAAAAACATTTATCGGACTTTGTATGGAGTATAGGAGTTTGTATGATGACACATCTTGATGATGACATCTTCGCTCTAAAAATATATTGGTAGTGATTTATTTAGTTTATGTTTTTATTTTTTAAAGAAAAAAAAACTGCTTGTGTAAGCATTGGGACATCACTATTATTGTGTTTCAATATGTTTTCACTATTAGTGTGTTTCAATATGTTATCATGTTAGTGTTTTTCAATATTAGTGTTATACTATGTTATCAATATTAGTGTGTTTCAATATGTTATCAATATTAGTGTGTTTCAACATGTTATCACTATTAGTGTGTTTCAACATGTTATCACTATTAGTGTGTTTCAACATGTTATCAATATTAGTGTGTTTCAACATGTTATCACTATTAGTGTGTTTCAACATGTTATCACTATTAGTGTGTTTCAACATGTTATCAATATTAGTGTGTTTCAACATGTCATCACTATTAGTGTGTTTCAACATGTTATCAATATTAGTGTGTTTCAACATGTCATCACTATTAGTGTGTTTCAACATGTTATCACTATTAGTGTGTTTCAACATGTTATCAATATTAGTGTGTTTCAACATGTTATCACTATTAGTGTGTTTCAACATGTTATCACTATTAGTGTGTTTCAACATGTTATCAATATTAGTGTGTTTCAACATGTCATCACTATTAGTGTGTTTCAACATGTCATCACTATTAGTGTGTTTCAACATGTCATCACTATTAGTGTGTTTCAACATGTCATCACTATTAGTGTGTTTCAACATGTTATCAATATTAGTGTGTTTCAACATGTCATCACTATTAGTGTGTTTCAACATGTCATCACTATTAGTGTGTTTCAACATGTCATCACTATTAGTGTGTTTCAACATGTTATCATTATTAGTGTGTTTCAACATGTTATCACTATTAGTGTGTTTCAACATGTCATCACTATTAGTGTGTTTCAACATGTTATCACTATTAGTGTGTTTCAACATGTCATCACTATTAGTGTGTTTCAACATGTCATCACTATTAGTGTGTTTCAACATGTCATCACTATTAGTGTGTTTCAACATGTCATCACTATTAGTGTGTTTCAACATGTTATCACTATTAGTGTGTTTCAACATGTCATCACTATTAGTGTGTTTCAACATGTCATCACTATTAGTGTGTTTCAACATGTTATCAATATTAGTGTGTTTCAATATGTTATCAATATTAGTGTGTTTCAACATGTTATCACTATTAGTGTGTTTCAACATGTTATCACTATTAGTGTGTTTCAACATGTTATCAATATTAGTGTGTTTCAACATGTCATCACTATTAGTGTGTTTCAACATGTCATCACTATTAGTGTGTTTCAACATGTCATCACTATTAGTGTGTTTCAACATGTTATCAATATTAGTGTGTTTCAACATGTCATCACTATTAGTGTGTTTCAACATGTCATCACTATTAGTGTGTTTCAACATGTCATCACTATTAGTGTGTTTCAACATGTCATCACTATTAGTGTGTTTCAACATGTCATCACTATTAGTGTGTTTCAACATGTCATCACTATTAGTGTGTTTCAACATGTTATCACTATTAGTGTGTTTCAACATGTTATCACTATTAGTGTGTTCTAATGTGTTTTTCTTGTCCCAGCAGGAGGGTACAGCAGGAGTGGCTGGGCCTCAGGTGAGCCTTATCTCAATCACGCTTGAAAACACAGATAGCGAGATAGCAGGTGTTAGCGTTAAGTTATTCCTATATGCGTCCTATATCCGCCGTAGGTTACGCCACGGGCGTCTGCGGTATACGCACCGCGTACAAAAATATACTAATGTGTACAAGTCCTCATCATCTTCACAGAGAGGCACACCACATGTCAATGGGTCACTTAGCAAGAGAAGCCTAGAGGCCCACGGCGTACTGACGCTTCGACAACCTAGCGTTCAACCCTTAGATGTTGGGGAGAGATGGCTATCTGCCTTCTCCACGAAGGGGGGGGGGCGCCATGTCCAAATTGTTAATGGACGATGATGAACACTGAACACTGTCCTCATATATTCATGCTTGTGGTATGTTTAAACAAACAGGCCATTGCACTGGATTAGTTGTTAATTTATTGACATGTTGGTGATATTTTTGGATACTTTTTACTTTTAATATACTATATTTTGTAAATGCACAGTTAACTTAGTGGACTGGTTAAACATATAAATGATAGCTTTGCTTGAGAAAATGCCTTTATTTTCCATTTCCATTGTGTTGTTGCGTGACCATGATGCAACATGGCGGATAACTTTGATTTGATTATACGTTTAGAAGTGTTGTTTATTACCAGCTGGTTGATTTAACAGACATTGCTGGGTAGATTATTGCAAGCAGGGGACCTTTCAAGTATACAGTATGGTATTAGAACATCTGTTTCCGTTCTTATGTGTTATTAATATCGCTGACAGACCTTCAGTCCACACCTGAATGGACGTTGTTAAACTGCAGACTTTTATTTTGGTAAAATACCTGAGCCACGCCCACCAGGCTCTGTCACCTGGTCTCACCTGCCGGTCTCACCTGCCGGTCTCACCCAGCTGTAATGCGTCATGTAATTACAGATTTGCAGAAGCACCAGATGTATTACCACATATATAATATTTTAGAAGAACATGTACACAAGTATGTACATGTATATGTTTGTACATGTATGTAGAACATGACAAATGCACTTGATATACAGTTAGTTTCAATCTTGATTGAGTGCAATTATGCTTTGTATTATTGTGTTTTGTACTAAATGTATCATTCAGTGTAAAATACCACTTAATCAATGGTCATGATTTATTTTTTGTTTTCTAAACAGGGTCCCCATGGTTTACCGGGCCAGGCTGGGTTCCCTGTAAGTCAGACGTCTTTCTACAACATCAATATCTTAACCAAGTTTAGGCTGAATTATTATACTTTGTTTCACGTATTCTAAACGACCCAACACGAGTAGTACTAGTACCAGCATGCGGTACATGTTCACTACTGAGCCATTACTCACTGGATGTGGGGAGCGTGTACATTTGGGTCAGCCTACACCTTCACAGCTCCAGGTGTGTCAGGAGGATGAATCCAGGTGGATATAAAGCGTCCCGCTCAGCACTTCTGAAAACAGAACGGAGAAATAAAACTGTATTTTGGCGACCATGGGGGTGGACTCACCATGAAAGGGAACGTACATAATGTACAGTCCCCCCCCCTTGTGTTACTGTGGTTGTTGGTGTATTTATGTTGTATTAACATATTCTAATTGAGTTTATGAACCCTGAACCCCCAAGGGCCCGATGGGACCCAAAGGAGAGCGTGGAGACTCAGGTCAGCCAGGACACGGTGTGAAGGTAAACAAATTAAGCTGAAATACTGAAGTGTTAATAATAATGGTCCTTCTCTCGCTCAACTCTCTTCCTGTCTGTCTCTTAACTGTTCTGCATATGAAGGCACTAAAGCCACTCTATATAGTCCTATATACGTGTCCATAATACGTCTGCTACTACTCATATTGTGTCATATATTAGCGGTGTTGGATTTTCTGTGCTTCGGATGGGGATTAATAAACAGACACACAATGTACTTAATGTATTTAACATTTAATCCCAATACAGTGTGTATATGACATATATACTGTATAATATTTTGGTAGCACTTTGACAACAGCTGTCCAGTGTGGGATTTCGGCAAGACCGATAGAGACAGACTTTTGTAATAATTGATTTCATTAAAAAGGATTTTGTTTTTCATGTCGGTTCTCCCACTAGTTGAGGCCATATGAAATGGAGACTGAACATTGTCCTGTATTTGCGGGACGCTGGACAGACAATTAACTGATTCTCAACATCTGCCCAGCGAAAGCAACTGCCACAATATACTATTTCTCTCTCTCTCTCTCACTCGCTCTCGCTCTCGCTCCTATGTACATACATATAATATATATGTATGTATATATATATATATATATATATATATATATATATATATATATATATGTGTAAGTGCAAATGTTATGCACTACCAGGTATAAAAACAGGTATAAATGATATGTGTATGTATATATATATATATATATAATTATATGTATATATATATATATATATATATATATATATATATATATATATGTGTTTTCTGTTACTTTTCCTGTTCCTGTCCTGTATTTTGTGTTCACCCTAAGTTCCAGTCTGGTCCAGTATCAACAGTGTGAATAATAAACCATTGTACAGAACAGGTGTGGAAGCTGTGCCAGTGGGTGCTGATGTCTGAGGCTGATGTTGTTCTCCATGTGGTCTGGTTCTGTTCAGGGGGAGAAGGGGGAGGCAGGTCTGGTGGTGGGACCCGACGGAGGGCCCCTGAACCTGGGAGGACTCCCGGGCCCCAAGGTGGGTGTAGCATTAGCACATAGCATTCACCTTTATGTTGACCATACCTGTTATTATCAATTTGTATTAAGTATTAGAAACAAATTCATGAATGAATAATGAAGACAAAAGTAATACACTAAACCTATTATTGACTCCCTCAATAGTACTTTTTTTATCACTTAATTATTCATTTGTTATTCATACTAAAATAATAATGATGTATTCACGTATATTTTCACGACGCAGGGTGACGGCGGACCTATTGGACCTGTGGGGCCTTCAGTAAGTATTTAAATATCAACCCCTTTCAAATAAAATTGTACGATCATTTTAGCTTTTTATCAAATAAACAACATGCACATTTTATTTAAAAAAGTCGTAATGACAATCAAACCAAAATCAAATCAATGTGTGCGCCCCCTTATTTATTCCTGAAGGAAACATCACACCGCCCCTGGTTCCACATCATAATGGATTATAACGTAATAATGTCTAATGCTTTGCTTGTCCACAGGGTCCGTACGGTTCCCCTGGTTATAAGGGAGAAATAGGAATGCCTGGAAGACCTGTAAGTCTCCTCCACATCCGTAGAGTTGAACAAATTAATTATTTTAATTATTTTAGCATATTTCTTTTTTTATTCCGGCCTTGAAATGTAATTAACAGATAACAAGTATTTCTCAACCGAGTACTGCCGCAAGCAACATTAGGATCCATAAAGCATTTCTCAACTGAATGTGTGTGTTTCCGTCTGGAGGGCCGACCGGGGGTCAACGGCTACAAGGGGGAGAAGGGGGACGGGGGTGGAGGCACAGGATACACCTTCCCGGTAGGAACAACGTCAGGGTCCACACAACCCACCTACCGATACACACACAACCTTTAGTACATTAATAAATACATTTAATAATGCCTCTAATGTACATCTATCAAATGTCTATGTTCATATTCTGCACTTATATTTCATTTCTACTGCTCATATTATGTATGTATGTATGTACTGTATATGTATGTATTTATATACATAAATATATATATATATATGTATTTATTTATATATTTAATTAGTGTAATTACTTGGGAATTCTGTAACATTTGTCTCTCTTTTATTGTCTTGTGTCTCCTGTAGTCATGATTGCTGTGACTCCCAAATCTCCAGTTTGGGAGTCATGGAGCTCTTCTTACCCTCCCCATGTGTGTCCTTTACTGAGCTGACTTTGTGTTCCACAGGGGCCCGCAGGACCGCCGGGGCCCCCGGGGCCCCCAGGCCCTTCAACGCCTCTGGACCGCTTCAATGTAAGTGGAGAGAATACTTTAAAACCCAAAGGCAATGCGGTGTGAATGTGTGAATGAGCTGGGAGGTTTGAGTGATCTGCACCTTGAATCTTAACCCTTTATTCATTTTATTATTTTCAACCAGCGCTACGACACTTCAAGGGACTACCCAGGTATGGACTCTCACACACACACACACACACACACACACACACACACACACACACACACACACCTAATAGTACTTTCCATTTTTTAGTCACACAGTCTGATAAAAGGCCTCCAAGAGAAGGATTAAAATGAAGAACTGTAGTAAACTGTAGAGAGATTCTAATGATCTGTGAGAAAGCCGAGACATTTCTCTCAGAGTTCCAAGCGGCTGTCTTTAATTCTAAGAGGATAGAGCGTCTATTGTTCACCGTTAAGAATGTCAGGTACTGTGTTTCTCACCGGACTGTATTTAAAACTCCCTTTAAAGCCTTAAAGGGATATGCAGATATCAGGATGGGGAGAATTATAAGCGATGTCTTTTATATTCCCACAGCGACGAAGGGAGCGAAGGGCGAGCAAGGAGACCGCGGGTTGCCAGGTAAAGACCAGTTTTACCACCTTCACCTCGTCCTCGTTTTACACAACTCAACACCATTTGAATGATCCGCATGTTAACATCTAGCTTTGTATCTTTTACAGCCACAGCGTCCAACTTTGACATGTATGCATTCAAGGTGAGCATCGTAACAAATCTACACGAGTTCTGTATGAATATTACTTTCATGAATGCATTCATTTGATAGTTATTATCATCGCCATTGTATTCATATATATATAATTGTGAATTAATGACTTTTTAAAGTATGTTAATTGTGCCAATTATGCAAGTATTGTTCCTTTTCCATCTTCTAGATACATTTTGTATCAATTTATTAAATCCTATCAATGTTTTTTCTTTGTAATAAAATAGCTGTTGTATGATTGGCCGGTTCATTGCGGTGTTAAATCCTGCGTTGGTCCACAGAGCGAGCTGAAGGGAGAGCGTGGCGACTCTGGAGTGAAGGGGGAGAAGGGAGAGCCGGCTGGAGGGTTTTATGACACCCGGTTCGGAGGTCAAGGACAGTCCGGATCTCCAGGCATCCCAGGCCAGCCGGTGAGTACCAGGTTTACTCTATTCGAGTCAGTGAAATGTTATTAGATATACAGACTATAAAGTGTGTGAATGGGGAAGGGGAGGCCTTGTGGCTGCCTCTTCTGTACATTCTATCTATGTCACCATGTGACTCCACCTGGACGTCTGATGCATACAGCAAGTTGAGCTGAGTAGAATCTCGAAGAAACACCAGGCCTGATTCTCCTTGGCTGTCAGCATTGTCACACACAGAAATGTAACCATAGCTCCGTCGCAACACGTGTGAAACAACATGGGTTCATTCAGTCGGCCGGTAAATTAGGCTGTTGAGCAACCAGTTGGGTGTCATCGGCATAGCAGTGGTAGGATAAGTCATGGGAGTGGATAACGGAACCAAGAGATGTGTAGAGGGAGAAGAGAAGAGGACCCAGGACCGATCCTTGGGGAACCCCAGTAGTCATTGTGCGTGGTTCCGACACAGACCCTCTAGTTTAGTTCTGAGGGGTTGTGGGTGAGAAGCTGCTCCTGTGGTGCAGAGAGTTTCTCAATAACAGCAGACATGGCATTAGCTTGCAAGGCAGCTGGGTTTGTGAGATTTAGATCACGCGAGAATCCATCTTACCAGGGTTATGCTCTTTGACTACTGGCAGCTACTGGCACTGAAGGCTTTTCTAAAAATAAATGTCCCCTCTACTTCATATGCATTGGTGTCGTGATGCCTATAGAAGTGAGTATACTCTTAATTGATTTATCATCCCATTTTTTTGTAAAGCCACCGTAAAGGATAATCAGTGAGATGTAAGACTAATTAAGTTCACCCAAAAATGGGCCAATCATTTTTGCACATTTTCACATAACTTCTGGGCTTCACTTCAGGAGGTAAGGATCATTATGAAATGAACATTAGCCACAGAAGAGGTGCAGACTTTGCAGTCAACACTGGCCCACCGACTACTGTTGGGACAACTACATATTGATGCATTTTGAGTGAACTATTCCATATTCCTTCCTCTATCCACATATGCAAATTGGACAGCTATTCTCTCACCTTGCAAGTAGTCTATGGGCTTTGTAAGCTGTCTCTTGTGACAGATAGTGGAGCCAGATGGTGTGCCACCGTTATAAAATAAACATGATTTGTCAAGGGGCAGTTTGAAAATATTAATGGTCCTCAGTGCTGCTAACTTTTCAGAAAACCTTGGTGTGAGACCTGAGCTTGAATTTGAATCAAGAAGGTGGCAGTACTCTAAAACACAGGGTGATCAGGTCTTCAAAGCCCCAAACCGGGAAACTTAGTTTACCGGATGGACTGCCTGATTGTAGCCGCAGATGAAGAAATGGACAATATTCACGTAGAAATGGACAATATTCACTCTGTTTGTTGCACTGCACCACTGTTCATATGGTTCATTGATCTGATTGAAGTTAGCCCGGGATAGATGGAGATAGACAGACGGTTCATCCAATCACCTGCCAAATATTTCTTGAACATGCCGGCCCTTTTTTCGAAAGAGTTTCCAAGGACGACTTCCCAGCTGGTTCTGTGTAAGAAATCATCTGGGAAGTCAGGTTAGTCTCTTCTGTAAAACCAGTCCAGTTGGGGCAGCTCAGTTTGTGTCTTCTGATGCCTTTTTCTGAATGAGATTGAACATGAAGAAGGTTGTATTATGGGTCACTATTGGCTCTTGCAAGGTGCCTTGGCTTTATAGAGCAACTTGTGGGTAACAGTAATTCCAATAATTCAATGATTATTTTCACTTTTCCTTCCAGGGTCCAAAGGGAGACTCCATTAGGGGCCCTCCTGGACCCCAGGGACCCCCTGGAGCGACGAGTATCGGGTATGACGGGCGTCCCGGGGCCCCTGGCCCCCCAGGAGCCCCTGGACCCGCTGGTTCCCCCTCCCAGCCAGGGGCCTACAGGCCTAACCACTGTGAGTAGAGACCCTCGCCATGCCGGGTCTGCTTGCTGTCTAACTATCTCCTTATTTAGCATTTAATTACCGAGATGCTTTACTTTGATTTCGATTTTTGTGAACAACTTAAATGTTTGCTTCCGTGACGTTTTTGATGGACATGGGACATGACGCTAGTCCATAATCCATACCGTATACATTACATTAAATTACATTATTCATTATATATATATACATTATATATATATATATACATTATATAGTATACTGGCTAATACATTCAGGGAGGAAATGGGACTAAATCAAGCATGAAGTGGGGAGGAGAACAACGTATCTCAGATAATAGATTTTAGATAATAATAATATAATTGCTGACAGTTTTTTTTCTTTCTTTGCGGTAACCTCACCATGGTAACAGGCGTGACCCACGCTGTACAGCCTGCAGGGCCCCAGTGTTACACTCAGTGAACACGTACTTTACTTTATTTCCCAGCTGACTAGCATAGCGGACGACGCCCAGGGCTAACCGCCATAGCGGTGCCCTTGACCTCCGGTAGGGAGGCTCAGGGAAAATCCACATGGCTTCAGAGCCGGTCTGGCGAGGTCTTTAGCAGCAGGCGTTTGGGTGTCAAGGAGGATCAAGAGGAGAGTATTTATAACATCCTTCATGGCGGCAGCGGCCATGGTCTCAGAGGGGCTTTGCAAGGTTCAACCCCCCCCACTCCCTCCCCCCCTCTCTCCCCCCTCCCCTCCCCTCCCCCCTCTCTCCCCCCCCCCTCTCTCCCCACCCGCCCTCCCCTCCCCCCCATTCATGCGAGGACCGGGTGCTAAAAGCCAGATATGCATGGGCGGCGCTAACCTTTGCTGTTTCTGATGAAGGGTGAGGGTGAACGTTTCTTTTGTTTTCCCCGAAGCAGCGCTCAACGTGGCCGGCCCCCCGGGGCCCCCCGGCCCTCCAGGGAACCCCGGACCCTCCTCTGGGGTAGGTGTGACCGCCAAATCACAAATAGGGACTTCAATGCACTAGTGTCAGGGATGCACCCGTATATCGGCCACTGAACTGCCTCATATCGGGACAGGTAGATGCAGATATTTTCAATAGCGTTTTTGGGGGGTATTTATACATGTAGTATTTTATGTATGTATTTCACCTGGGTTTGACAATAATACACAAATCAGACAAATATTCACAGCAAAACACAAATCATACCAATAAAGACAGTTTGGCCACACTCTTGGATGGGTTTTTGATGTTTTTTTAAGATGGGTGCCCGGTTTGTATCGTCTATCGAGGAGAGAGAATAGAGGCTGTATGAGTGGCGAGGTTGTATGAATAAAGCCCCTCCCCGTTCTCCAGGTGACCGTGCTGAGGTCCTATGACACCATGCTGGCCACGGCCCGGAGGCAGGAGGAGGGCAGCCTCATCTACATCATAGACCAGGCTGACCTCTACCTCAGGGTCCGCCATGGCCTGCGCCAAGTCATGGTAACACGCCGTGCTTTAGGAACATCTCGATGTATCACCCCCAGTTAATAAGACCATATGTACATACCTGAATGGATATTATTATATGTTTGTATTGTAAACTATTCAAACTATTTTTGGAGCGATTTGTTTTTGGTCTCACAAAAGTTTAATAGTTCCAGAATTTCCAACCTTGTGTGTGTGTGGACGAAAGAACAATCTTATATCTTTGAGAATAGAAAGGAAGAGAGAGAGAGTGATGAGCCCAAGAGCTTTTCAAAACGACAGATGTGTTTATGTTTTGTGTGTGTCGTATACTTCAAATTTGCTGAACAGTAATTCATACAATCCAAAACACAAGATATGAATTCTGAATTTTCATCGGATCCTCAGTAAAACACTCATCATACCGATCTTCTGACACTCATTGCTTCATCTTTCTGAATGTGTTCTTCCACAGCTGGGAGAGTACAACCCCTTCTACAGAGACCTGGTATGTTGATCAGTGAACATCAATGACACTCCTTCACAGCCCAGTTAGTTACTAGTCACCCAATCAGGCGTCTCTCCTTGTTGTCCCTCCCCAGGAGAACGAGGTGGCAGAGGTGCAGCCCCCCCCGGTGGTCCTCTACCCCCAGTCCCAGGACCGGTCGGTCAGCAACGGGGCGGGGCACTTCTCCGACACGCGGCCCCTGGACCAGCCGCCACCGCCCCACCAGCCCCACCGCCACCAGCCTGTGGAGACCCCCGGGAGGGAGCACGCCCCCCAGCCAGACCCCAGATACCCCCCGCACTACGACCCCCGCTTCCCCGACCGGAGGCACCCCGGGCAGACCTCCGACCGGACCGCCCCCCAGCCTGAGATCCGCCACCCGGTCACCCCCAGGAGACCCCACGTCCCCCCTGCTGCTCCCCAGCCGGCCGGACACACCCACACCTCAGGCCCCGGGGTGAGTGTGTGTTGATACCCATGAGATAGCGTCTTCTGGGGCCGTGTCTCTGAATTAGTACCTTCATGCATACTCTTGGCTGGGTGTGTGACTTCCAGCTGAAGAGGTACTGGGTTTGATCCCCCCTAATGTCCGCCGTCTACCTATAGACATCCTGTAGCAAGATGCCCTTACCTGCTCCTAAATGACTCAATGTATTTGAATAGCTTCGGATAAAAGTGTGTGCAAAATGACAATATAGTAATCTTATGCTGATGTTTTCATGTGTAGTAATGGAGCAAAAGGACATAGAATAGAACAATCCAAGACCGCTTCTCTGTTAGTTTGACTCTCGGTCCTCCCGTCTCCAGCTCCACCTCATCGCGCTGAACGCCCCCCACGACGGGAACATGCGAGGCATCCGGGGGTCCGACTTCCTGTGCTTCCAGCAGGCGCGGGCCATAGGCCTCAAGGGAACCTTCCGGGCGTTCCTGTCCTCCAAGCTCCAGGACCTGTACAGCATCGTCCGCAAGTCGGACAGAGAGAGCCTGCCTATCGTTAACCTCAAGGTGAGTCTCCTGCCAGCTGCTATCGCTTCAGCTCCATGGGAACATTCCATAGGATAGGAAATAAATAGATGAATAATAATGTTATGGGTAGCATATGTATGGTGATATTCTACCTTTAGTGGAAATGGCATGTGATTTTGGGCTTGAACACCTTATAGATTCGTCACCACTAATCATCTCACTAATATGTTTGCATGTTTATGAACTCATTAGAATTCAATTTGGATTAAAATATGTGCTAAATGGCTAAATATATAATACATTTATAAATATATATTCAAGATTCAAGAATCAAGAAATGTATTTGCCATTTGCAACAAGTCCAATGGAATGCTTACTCCCCTCTGCAGTATGAATTACATAACACAATACTATAATAATACTAAATATAATAAAAAATGAGCATAAAAAGAACAATAAAGTGAATGATGGATGACATGTGACATGTGTTTTAAAGAGCCGGTAGAGCAGCAGCCTCATGAGTACAGAGTAGTCACTGTGATGAGTCCAGAAGGTCCGCTCAGTATGACAGAGTAATGTTAATGACATGTTATGATAGAGTAATGTTAATGACATGTTGTGATAGTGTAATGTTAATGACATGTTATGACAGTGTAATGTTAATGACATGTTATGATAGTGTAATGTTAATGACATGTTATGATAGAGTAATGTTAATGACATGTTATGATAGTGTAATGTTAATGACATGTTATGATAGTGTAATGTTAATGACTTGTTATGATAGTGTAATGTTAATGACATGTTATGATAGTGTAATGTTAATGACATGTTATGATAGTGTAATGTTAATGACATGTTATGATAGTGTAATGTTAATGACTTGTTATGATAGTGTAATGTTAATGACATGTTATGATAGAGTAATGTTAATGACATGTTATGATAGAGTAATGTTAATGGCATGTTATGATAGTGTAATGTTAATGACTTGTTATGATAGTGTAATGTTAATGACATGTTATGATAGTGTAATGTTAATGACATGTTATGATAGTGTAATGTTAATGACATGTTATGATAGTGTAATGTTAATGACATGTTATGACAGTGTAATGTTAATGACATGTTATGACAGTGTAATGTTAATGACATGTTATGATAGTGTAATGTTAATGACATGTTATGATAGAGTAATGTTAATGACATGTTACGATAGTGTAATGTTAATGACATGTTACGATAGTGTAATGTTAATGACAATGTTATGATAGTGTAATGTTAATGACATGTTATGATAGAGTAATGTTAATGACATGTTATGATAGTGTAATGTTAATGACATGTTATGATAGAGTAATATTAATGACATGTTATGTTAATGTAATGTTAATGACATGTTATGATAGTGTAATGTTAATGACATGTTATGATAGAGTAATGTTAATGACATGTTATGATAGAGTAATATTAATGACATGTTATGATAATGTAATGTTAATGACATGTCATGACAGTGTAATGTTAATGACATGTTATGACATAGTAATGTTAATGACATGTTATGACAGTGTAATGTTAATGACATGTTATGATAGTGTAATGTTAATGACATGTTATGATAGAGTAATGTTAATGACATGTTATGATAGTGTAATGTTAATGACATGTTATGATAGTGTAATGTTAATGACATGTTATAATAGTGTAATGTTAATGACATGTTATGACAGTGTAATGTTAATGACATGTTATGATAGTGTAATGTTAATGACATGTTATGATAGTGTAATGTTAATGACATGTTATGACAGTGTAATGTTAATGACATGTTATGACAGTGTAATGTTAATGACATGTTATGATAGTGTAATGTTAATGACATGTTATGATAGAGTAATGTTAATGACATGTTACGATAGTGTAATGTTAATGACATGTTATGATAGTGTAATGTTAATGACATGTTACGATAGTGTAATGTTAATGACAATGTTATGATAGTGTAATTTTAATGACATGTTATGATAGAGTAATGTTAATGACATGTTATGATAGTGTAATGTTAATGACATGTTATGATAGTGTAATGTTAATGACATGTTATGATAGAGTAATATTAATGACATGTTATGTTAATGTAATGTTAATGACATGTTATGATAGTGTAATGTTAATGACATGTTATGATAGTGTAATGTTAATGACATGTTATGATAGAGTAATGTTAATGACATGTTATGATAGTGTAATGTTAATGACATGTTATGATAGAGTAATATTAATGACATGTTATGATAATGTAATGTTAATGACATGTCATGACAGTGTAATGTTAATGACATGTTATGACATAGTAATGTTAATGACATGTTATGACAGTGTAATGTTAATGACATGTTATGATAGTGTAATGTTAATGACATGTTATGATAGAGTAATGTTAATGACATGTTATGATAGTGTAATGTTAATGACATGTTATGATAGTGTAATGTTAATGACATGTTATAATAGTGTAATGTTAATGACATGTTATGACAGTGTAATGTTAATGACATGTTATGATAGTGTAATGTTAATGACATGTTATGATAGTGTAATGTTAATGACATGTTATGACAGTGTAATGTTAATGACATGTTATGACAGTGTAATGTTAATGACATGTTATGATAGTGTAATGTTAATGACATGTTATGATAGAGTAATGTTAATGACATGTTACGATAGTGTAATGTTAATGACATGTTATGATAGTGTAATGTTAATGACATGTTACGATAGTGTAATGTTAATGACAATGTTATGATAGTGTAATTTTAATGACATGTTATGATAGAGTAATGTTAATGACATGTTATGATAGTGTAATGTTAATGACATGTTATGATAGTGTAATGTTAATGACATGTTATGATAGAGTAATATTAATGACATGTTATGTTAATGTAATGTTAATGACATGTTATGATAGTGTAATGTTAATGACATGTTATGATAGTGTAATGTTAATGACATGTTATGATAGAGTAATGTTAATGACATGTTATGATAGTGTAATGTTAATGACATGTTATGATAGAGTAATATTAATGACATGTTATGTTAATGTAATGTTAATGACATGTTATGATAGTGTAATGTTAATGACATGTTATGATAGAGTAATGTTAATGACATGTTATGATAGAGTAATATTAATGACATGTTATGATAGAGTAATATTAATGACATGTTATGATAATGTAATGTTAATGACATGTCATGACAGTGTAATGTTAATGACATGTTATGACATAGTAATGTTAATGACATGTTATGGCAGTGTAATGTTAATGACATGTTATGATAGTGTAATGTTAATGACATGTTATGTTAGTGTAATGTTAATGACATGTTATAATAGTGTAATGTTAATGACATGTTATGACAGTGTAATGTTAATGACATGTTATGATAGTGTAATGTTAATGACATGTTATGATAGTGTAATGTTAATGACATGTTATGACAGTGTAATGTTAATGACATGTTATGACAGTGTAATGTTAATGACATGTTATGATAGTGTAATGTTAATGACATGTTATGATAGAGTAATGTTAATGACATGTTACGATAGTGTAATGTTAATGACATGTTATGATAGTGTAATGTTAATGACATGTTATGATAGTGTAATGTTAATGACATGTTATGATAGAGTAATATTAATGACATGTTATGTTAATGTAATGTTAATGACATGTTATGATAGTGTAATGTTAATGACATGTTATGATAGTGTAATATTAATGACATGTTATGATAGAGTAATATTAATGACATGTTATGATAATGTAATGTTAATGACATGTCATGACAGTGTAATGTTAATGACATGTTATGACAGAGTAATGTTCATGACATGTTATGATAGTGTAATGTTAATGACATGTTATGATAGTGTAATATTAATGACATGTTATGATAGTGTAATATTAATGACATGTTATGATATAGTAATATTAATGACATGTTATGATAATGTAATGTTAATGACATGTTATGATAGTGTAATGTTAATGACATGTTATGATAGTGTAATGTTAATGACATGTTATGATAGTGTAATGTTAATGACATGTTATGACAGAGTAATGTTAATGACATGTTATGATAGTGTAATGTTAATGACATGTTATGATAGTGTAATGTTAATGACATGTTATGATAGTGTATTGTTAATAACAATGTTATAATAGTGTAATGTTAATGACAATGTTATGATCGTGTAATGTTAATGACAATGTTATGATCGTGTAATGTTAATGACAATGTTATGATAGTGTAATGTTAATGACATGTTATGATAGTGTAATGTTAATGACATGTTATGATAGTGTAATGTTAATGACATGTTATGATAGTGTAATTTTAATGACATGTTATGATAGGGTAATGTTAATGACATGTTATGATAGTGTAATGTTAATGACATGTTATGATAGGGTAATGTTAATGACATGTTCTGATAGTGTAATGTTAATGACATGTTATGATAGGGTAATGTTAATGACATGTTCTGATAGTGTAATGTTAATGACATGTTATGATAGGGTAATGTTAATGACATGTTCTGATAGTGTAATGTTAATGACATGTTATGATAGTGGCAGCACTCCTAGCAGTTCAGTAATTCAACAATTATTGTAGGTCTTAATGTTTTACTTTAGCTTCATATACAGTAAGTTATTTCTTGCTGTAGTTCATCATTCATCTCCCTGCACCATGGGGCATAATATTGTTTGGCGTTCTCCTCCACAGGACCAAGTGTTGTTCAGCAGCTGGGACTCGGTGTTCGGGGAGAGCGGAGGAACCATGCAGGAGAGCGTTCCTCTGTATGCCTTCGACGGCAGAGACATCCTGAGAGACAGCGCATGGTTGGTTCTGCTTCCTGTCATCTGGCATCTCACACAACATGTTTCAATCTGCTGTAGACAGTGACACACATCCTGTCATGTGTTTGAATACGACCACAGACCACGTATTTGGTCTGTGGGGGTTTGTGTGAATACAGAGCAGTGCAGCGTAGTGGTTGGTGTCGTGGTTTGACTCCCAGCCCAAAGGTTCTTGGTTCGATCCCCCATATGTTCATGGAGTTCATGGTCTATCTGTAGTCATCCTTGAGCAAGATGCCCTAACCCCTACCTGCTCTCATAGGTTCAAGATTTAAGATTATTAATCGGATATGCAACAATGCAAGTACAATGGAATGTTTACTAGAACCAGTAGTTCTAGATGTTTGAACCTCAATGTTCCACAAGCTTGCAAAGAATGCAAATTAAAGTTTGATCTTGTGCGTGTGGACTAATGTGGATTAATGCGTTGGTATCAACCTCATCTTACTGTAATGACGGGTCATCCCGATGGGGGAGGCAGGATAGCTCAGTCTGATAGGACTTGGGAACAGGAGGGTCGCCGGTTCAAGTCCCCGAAACACCTGGGCACGGACAATAAGCAAGGCACCAGCCTCCTCCCCTGCCCCCTGTATATCCAACAGCTGCCCTCTGCTCCTCATACTAGGATGGGTTAAATGCAGAGGAACACATTTCACTGTGTGTACATGTGACCAATAAAGAGGATTCAATCCTCCAGATTTAGATTTAGATGACCTTGGTCCTTTGTCTCAAGCCATCACTACATGGTGACTGTCCAGTGAAGCGCAGGTCGCTAACCTCCTCTCTCTCTCTCTCTCTCTCCCCCCCCCCCCCCCCCCCGGCAGGCCTGAGAAGATGGTGTGGCACGGCTCGAGCACCAAGGGCCACCGGCAGACTGACAACTACTGTGAGACGTGGCGGGCGGGCGACCGGGCCGTCACCGGGCTGGCATCCTCGCTGCAGAGCGGCTCGCTCACCCAGCAGGCGTCCAGCAGCTGCTCCAACTCCTACGTCGTCCTCTGTATCGAGAACAGCTACATCCCCCACTCCAGCAAATAAACCCACCACCCACCACCCACCACTACCCCCACCACCGCCCACCACCACCACTACCCCTACCACCGCCCACCACCGCCACTACCCCTACCACCACCCACCACCACCACCACCCCTACCACCGCCCACCACCACCACCACCCCTACCACCGCCCACCACCACCACTACCCCCACCACTACCCCTACCACCGCCCACCACCACCACTACCCCCACCACTACCACCGCCACTACCCCTACCACCACCCACCACCACCACCACCCCTACCACCGCCACTACCCCTACCACCACCCACCACTACCCCCACCACCGCCCACCACTACCCCTACCACCGCCCACCACCACCACTACCCCTACCACCGCCCACCACCACCACTACCCCTACCACCACCACTACCCCTACCACCGCCCACCACCCCTACCACCCTCCCTTCCTTCTAGCTTATTTTATTGTATTTTTAAAAACGTTTTCATCCTCGTTTAAAAAAATTACAACCAGCGACACGTTTGAGCAGACACCTCATTCCATGATTTCGTTTTTTCGCATTTTTAAACGTTATTTTCCCGTTGTTCCCCCCTGAGACTGAGCAGTGTTACCGTGTGGCCTCTGGGGGGCCGCCGGTCTCACTCCCAGGTGCTCCAGCGTCCGTTTGTTTGAACCCTTCCATGAATGCCAAAGAGACTGGTCTAACAGAAGGGTATCCCCTCCTATCCCCCCCATGGTTGTATAACAGAAGAGAGAGAAAAGACATAACTACGTTTTTTGAAATTGTATCCATTTTTTTATTCTGTATATTATGTTTGTTGTTGGTTTCATGTTCCTTTGTATTCCTGCGTGTTATGATGGTAAATGTTATTACTTTCGGAAGTGTAATTGAACTCGGCACGTCCACCCTGTCACCACGCCGCTTTTAGCTATCTGTGATTCCTTTGTCCGATTTTCATTTCATTTGTTTTAATTTCGTATTTCATTTAAGAATTGTGGGTTTACTATTGGGGTAGAACAAGATTTAAATACTATTCAAAAAAAAAAAAAGAATAATTAAAGAAGCAAATAGATATTTATTTTTAAATGAAGTTATGTAAGGACATAATATTTTAGTTTGGGGGAAAAATTAGCAACGAAAATCTATAGACCCTAGTGCCTTCACTAACTCTCCACAGGACATTCTCTCAAGTAGGTTATATAATAGTGTCTATGTTTTTATACTTAACCCACAGCACGAGTAGTCGAAAGATCCTGTGTGACTCAAATCACATTTTTACATATCGGGAAACTGAATGCACCTGCAGTCTGTTCACCTGCAGTCTGTTCACCTGCAGTCTGTTCACCTGCAGTCTGTTCACCTGCAGTCTGTTCACCTGCAGTCTGTTCACCTGCAGTCTGTTCACCTGCAGTCTGTTCACCTGACCGTGTGCCGCTTTTACAATTGTACATAAAAGAAACAAAATAGCTGGAATGGTTCAAGTCTGTGGTGGAGCGCCACCATCACCAACTCTGTGTGTGTGTGTGTGTGTGTGTGTGTGTGTGTGTGTGTGTGTGTGTGTGTGTGTGGGGTCGCGTGTTGGATTCCAGAGAGACTCCCCCTGGCTCCTGTACTGATGCCTTGCTCACTGAACCTGTGGATAACATTCGTCATGGCAACAACAATGTGTGCTGTACAGTTTCACCGGCACTGAATAAATGTCTTTTTTTTCCATCCATGATTCCCCTTATTCCTGAACAGGGGGTCTCTCTCTCTCTCTCTCTCTCTCTCTCTCTCTCTCTCTCTCTCTCTCTCTCTCTCTCTCTCTCTCTCTCTCTCTCTCTCTCTCTCTCTCTCTCTCTCTCTCTCTCCATGTATGTGCTTTGGATTGGATTGGATGGGATCATTCGTGTGTTCACTCTTTCATTCTTGATTCAATCACCTCCCCTTCCAGAAGCACCAGTGGGCTGGAGCTTTGGGCCTTGACTGCAGACACCCTCCCACAAATCAGTGTCCCGGCGCCCATGAAAGCCGACCTTTACACACATAGAGGACCTTGAGGCTACGCTAACGGCTACGTCCATGATAGCAGCACCAAGAGTGCTGGGCTGAGTGTCGGTGCCGGTCGGTACCGGTCGGTGCCGGTCGGTACCGGTCGGTGCCGGTCGGTACCGGTCGGTACCGGTCGGTGGGGAGGATGGCTCTGTGGATGTAGGAAGTCTAAGATGCTTTGGGGATTTTTGGGGATTTTAGAATTTTGTTGAGCGGAGATGATTTTGTGTAATTTACAAATGGCGCTGTTTTGGGGCAAGATATGAATATTCATGAGTTACACTTGCAAATGTGATTATTGGTTTGTGTGTTTTTGCTATATAGATTAGATTAGATTCTAATGTATTGTCAGTGTACAGCATCTAACCAGAGTGTAAATGTTACAGTAAAGTATAATGTATAATGTATAGTGGTTTAGATGGCGTATGAGATATATAGAGATATATATACGTATATATATCTAAAAATATAGTATAGTATTGTAGACTATTCACAAGCTCCAGTGCTGAAAGACTTTGGAAAGCTTCTTGTCTTGTGAGCCTCAGCTGAAGCCTGGATGATGATGATGATGATGATGGAGGGGTTCTGGGTGTATTTTTATTTTCTCACATCACATGTTACCCGTCCATCTGTCCTTCTTCTAATCCTATTTATTTCCCCCCCCAGGAATCAGTGTTGCTCTCCACTCGCACGTCCAAGCAGCTTCAACCAGACGTCAGCAGCTGAGTGATGTGAGACCGCCCTCCCTCCCCTATCAACAACATCTTTCATGCACCAACTTCACGAAAATTGGATTTAGTAAATAAGCAGAGACGGTGGCATGTAGGCCCAGATAACCCCTTACCCACGCAGGGACGTCTCGGCTCAACCCCAGTACTGTGGGCTGAGGTTTAATTGACTGAAGGGGGGGGGGGGGGGGCTAAGTGTCATGCCACACGACACACGCATACACAAACACACACACACAACACACACACACACCAACACACACCAACACACACACACACACACACAGACCAACACACACACGCCGCACACACACACACACACACACACACACACACACACACACACACACACACGTGTGCACACATACAATCACACTTGCCCTGCACACAAGCAGGTCTCCCTTGGAGGACATACATCCCAGCGAGTGCAGGAGGGCCGTCTCTCTGGATAGCTTACAGCTGGCCCCTCACGAAGCCAGCTATGTTTAGAGAGAGCTAAGTAATAACTAAGGACACGGAAATTATCCCGCGGCGCTAATGATACAAGGCAGTGACAACCAGTGTGTGTGTGTGTGTGGGGGGGGGGGGGACTTTAATTAGGTTGAGGGGCGGAAGTGAAGAGCCAGGCTTGTCGGAGCTCTGTGTTTATGTGGCATCAGTGGACCTTCGTCTTGTTGTTCCGCTGAAGGGTCGGTCTCTGGCCCCATGCAGATCAGATGCACAGTAACGGCTGAGTGGATGGACCTATTATGTTTTGCTCAACAGATGAACGCATGAACAAATGAAGTCATTCATACATCTTGCATCGATTGCTGTGACTAGAGCTGGAACATGATAAGATGATAAGAGGCCTAAAGGAACCTTTGCATTTAAACGCATGTAAACAAATGGAGACGTTCCCATACGTATGTTGACGTTTCCCTGGGCGATGAGGGTGGGATAGCGTAGTCCTTAAAAAGCCCTTTGTGGATCCGCTGGCATTTCCTTCTTTATATTTCTATCTCTATCTTTTTTAATATTTGATGAGGAAAGTCCTGTTGGTTATTCCTGACATTGTGCAGACAGTCTGTGGTTGACTTTGTATTGATGACATTTCTCAGTTTGGAAATGTCAAAATAAAGTAATTTTAGTTTAAAGCACAGACTCAGTCTTCCCTGGTGATATCGGCCTGGCTCTATTGTTTTCAAATATGTTGTTAATATGAATTATAGTATCCAAGAGGGTATGACCAGGTAGCGTTAACAGTGGTAATATGTATATTTAATGTTATAATGCATGTGTTATTCATGGCTAAATCCACATTCATGGGTGACATTTCTGTCTGGACAGCTTTTGAAAAAAGTAAAGAAGTCATAAAAAAGACTGGGGATTGAGCTAAGCTGGATCTCTCTTCATTACAGAACCAAAGACCCGACCCTCGGCTGCTGACCTACACACACACTACATGGAGTGTGGACCGTTTCTCTTTAGCACGTCCACCAAATCCCATAAACTCCCAGCTTCCAAACCGCAGAACAGTGAACCAAAGGCACAGTCACAGTCAGCTGAACACGTGTACAGCCATGTGAAGTGGCTAGAGGTTCTAATGGGACAAATGATTGATACCTTTGAGATGTTTGAAGTACTTGTGAAATAAATCTGAATACTATCGGAAATACGGCACTACCTCCAGATCCCCCGTCTGGAGCGGAACTACACCCGTTGACATGGGAACGGAGAGGAAGAGAGAGAACTAAACAACCACTAAATAACTCAACCAACCTGCAATTTTGTAAATTTGTGTAATTTTTTTGTATTTTTGTATTTTTTTTTTGCACAAATCTTGGGAGCCGGTGATAACCTTTCACTGTACATTGCACACTGCACCTTATACCTGTGACACATGAACCACATCGGAAATGATGAATCTGAATCATATGGTTTGGAACATTTTCCAATTCGTACTTTCAAACATTTCTTAAAAAAATTGTACATACATACATGAGTGTCCTGTTACAGTGTAATTACACTGTGTAGTGAGGGATAGGGGTTAGGGGTCAAGTCAAGTCAAGTTTATTGTCACTTCACAGTTTACAGTATAAAGCAGTGATGTGAAAATATTATGTGCAATACCCGACAACAGACAGCAGTTATAAAATAAAATAAAATAAAACTAGATAAAAATAGAATAAAAATAGAATAAAGTTAAAAAATAAAAATAAAAATGCAATTTATAAAATGCAAAAAATCAGCACAGAAAAGAGCAATATGTATATATAAATCAATGTAATAAAATATACATTGTTATATGCTATACGTCCTTGTTCAGCAGCCTGATGGCCTGACTGTGGAAGCTATCTCTAAGCCTATTTGATACCACTTGATACTGCGGTATCGCCTGCCTGACGGTAACAGTGAGTACAGTTCGTGGCTGGGGTGGGCAATGTCTTTATGATGCGTTTGGCCTTGGCCACGCACCGCTGATTGTATATATCCAGGAGGGAGGGGAGCTCACCTCCAACCATATACTGGGCCGTCCCACCGCCCTTTGAAGCGCTCTGCGCTCGATTGCGGTGCAGTTCCGGTACCAGGCGGTGATACACCCTGTAAGAACACTCTCCATGGTGCCGTTATAGAATGTTCTCAGGATGCGGGGGCCCATGCTGAATTTCTTCAGACGCCTGAGGAAATACAGGCGTTGTTGGGCTCTTTTCACCACGTGTGTGGTGTGCATGGACCATGTGAGGTCCTCGGAGATGTGCACACCGAGGAACTTGAAGCTACTGACCCTCTCTACTGCAACACCGTCGATGGAGATAGGGCTGTGCTCTCCCCTCTGCTTCCTGAAGTCCACGATCAGCTCCTTGGTCTTCTTGACGTTGAGGGCGAGGCTGTTCTCCTGGCACCACTGCTCCAGTGATCCAACCTCCTCCCTGTAGGCTGTCTCGACGTCGCCGGCGATCAGGCCCATCACTGTCGTGTCGTCAGCAAACTTGACGATGACGTTGGAGCTGTGCATAGCCATGCAGTCGTGGGTGTAGAGGGAGTAGAGGAGAGGGCTCAGCACGCATCCCTGGGCGGCTCCCGTGTTGAGGGTCAGTGGCTCTGAGGTGGTGCTGCCCATCCTCACCACCTGGCGGCGGTGCGACAGGAGGTCCAGTATCCAGCTGCACGTGGATGGGGGCACGCCTAGACCTCTAAGCTTGGTGTCGAGCTTGGCAGGAACTATCGTGTTGAACGCTGAGCTGTAGTCCACAAACAGCATTCGCACATAACAGTTATTTCCCTCCAGGTGGGAAAGGGCAGTGTGGAGGGCCATGGCAATTGCGTCGTCCGTGGATCTATTTTGACGATATGCAAATTGCCATGGGTCCAGCGTGGCAGGTAACACGGAGCAAATGAAGTCCTTGACCAACCTCTCAAAGCATTTGCTTACAATCGAGGTGAGGGCTACAGGTCTATAGTCATTCAGGCATGTTACCTTGGGTTGTTTAGGGACAGGCACGATGGTGGACATCTTGAAGACCGTGGGGACAACAGCCTGGGACAGGGAGAGGTTGAAGATGTCAGGGTTAGAAGTAGGGAAAGCCACGCATACAGTAGGTTAAGTTAAGGGTTAGGCTGTTTCATAACGTTATAACATTTTAGGTACACAATGTTACAGGTTATTACGTTGCTTATGTCATCCTATACGTGTCATTACACTGTAAAGAACAGTTTAGTTAAACGTCCGCCAGTTGCGACATCAAACTATGAACCCAAGACTTTATGATTCAACCAGGTGGGGACTGGCGTCTCCCAGCTCACACAGCCCCCGGCCATCGCTCCCTCCCGGAAGATATCCGATGTGACGTCTCCTTCCATCTTCTTATGAATTTTTCATGTCTCTCTCTCTCGCTCTCCGGCTGACACGCAGGGGGGGCTGGCGTCATGGCGGTTGTACAAAAAGCATGCTACCGCAGCGGAGCAGAGTGCTCTTCACGTCTGCCGTTGTAGTCTGGTGTTTGTATAAGTCGTAGTTTAGCGCTGGACTCGGTGTGTTGGTGTAGTTCAGATGGAGACTTGGTAACCGGGAAGCGGGGACCTTAACGACATTAAGTAGGTCGTGTTGGTTGCAGCTGCGAGGACACACAATAAATGGGCATGAAATGTTGTTCTGAACCTTCATTTGGAGTGAATCCAAATCCAGTCATACAATATGTTTATCCTATCTCCAGTCCCATCCTATGAGGGGAACTGGGAGAGGGTTATATTCAAAATGTTTTGTCGAATGCGAGTCCGGTTTGTAATGGTTATTTGTTTGAGTTTAACAGCAAACAGCAGAGTGGATGAGTGTCCCCCACACCGTTCTAATGCACTCCTCACTGACCAAGAGGACGTTAATACACATCATCAGAGGCTCATGAAATCTATTTGGGGTAATCCATGACCTGAGTTTTATAAACCTAAAGTACTGTATCCTATAGACAACTGATACTGAAAACCAGTTTATACTGCAACCGATTTGAATCACAACTTAAAGGGTGACAAATGATCTGGAAATCTAGACCAATATTTCTAGAGAGATATTTCCAGAATGGATCTGTTTTAAAAATATCTTTGCATTCACATTCCCGTTCCTCAGGGAACCCATTGTTAACCGCAAAGCTGTTCTACACTGGGAACGCTATTATTCACATAGGAACTATTCTTCATTGGGAACCTAAGCACTTTCTATTCCCCGCTATCCACAATGCCTTGTGGAGAACCAGGAGGAACCACATGTCAGAGCATGCCCACTGAGTCCCCAAACACCCGGCAGGAGGCCCAGAGGAATCAATCCCCGGCTTCTCAGACCTTTATGCAACGTACGCCAAGACTAGAAACCCAGCTCCAAAACAATGGTCGCCTGTTTTTCAGCTGCTGCTGCATTCAGAATGCAGCCGTAACACCGTGGTTCAACGACCTACATGTGGATGTTGCTCTTTATTCCTCCACCCGGGGCGGTGGTGGAGACTCCCATCATTCATCAAGCTGGGAACTCCAGAGTTATTGATCATTGATCGTGAAGCGGAATAAACAAAAACAACCAGAGCCTTTTTGTTGGAGTTGTTTTGTTTCAATGAAATGTGCCGCTCACAGCAGAGAGAGAGAGCACCAGAGAGAGAGAGAGAGAGAGAGAGAGAGCACCAGAGAGAGAGAGAGAGAGAGAGAGAGAGCACCAGAGAGAGAGAGAGAGAGAGAGAGAGAGAGAGAGAGAGAGAGAGAGAGAGAGAGAGAGAGCACCAGAGAGAGAGAGAGCCAGAGAGAGAGAGAGAGAGAGAGAGAGAGAGAGAGAGACGAGAGAGAGAGAGAGAGAGAGAGAGAGAGAGAGAGAGAGAGAGAGAGAGAGAGAGAGAGAGAGAGAGAGAGAGCACAGAGAGAGAGAGAGAGAGCACCAGAGAGAGAGAGAGCACCAGAGAGAGAGAGAGAGCACCAGAGAGAGTGAGAGAGAGAGAGGCACCAGAGGAGGAGAGAGAGAGAGAGCACCAGAGAGAGAGAGAGAGAGAGAGCAGAGAGAGAGAGCACCAGAGAGAGAGAGAGAGCACCAGAGAGAGAGAGTGAGGAGAGAGAGAGGCACCAGAGAGAGAGAGAGAGCACCAGAGAGAGAGAGAGAGCACCAGAGAGAGAGAGAGAGAGAGAGAGAGCACCAGAGAGAGAGAGAGAGCACCAGAGAGAGAGAGCAGAGAGAGCGACGAGAGAGAGAGCACCAGAGAGAGAGAGAGAGAGAGAGAGAGAGAGAGAGAGAGAGAGAGAGAGAGAGAGAGAGAGAGAGAGAGAGAGAGAGAGAGAGAGAGAGAGCACCAGAGAGAGAGAGAGAGAGCCACGAAACACACTCTCTTCTAACCCATGCAACACTCTCTCTCCTGCTGTCGGTGTATTCAGCGATGCAGGCATGGGGGGGAGGTGGGGGGGGGATGTCGTCATTTATGTTTCATCATTCATTCACATTTCCTTGTTTTGGTTTACATTGTCCCCCAGCTAGCATGGATGTTCATTCAAGCAGAGAGAGTCATCCCCCCTGGGGAGTAGCCATGCGGTCGCCGCCTTCTTCATTTATTTCCTGCTTGGCGACACAATCGAATCACGCTAATCAACCGTCCTTCACGGCCCTAAGATCCCAAACCAGAGCCAGGAGGCTCTGCTCTGTGTCCTGCATGACGCCTGCTGTCTCCTCCAAGCACATGTTGTTCTCCCCCGATTGGATAGGAACTATCGCACATGTTGTCCGGAGCGAGGCTTGGGCTGGCTCTGCCTCGTACAAATGGCTGCCTGGACACTTCTCTCCCCCGCTCCCATTGGCCGTCCGGGAGGAGAGTGGGCGGGGGGAGACCGGTCCTCCTCTCCTCCCCTGCTCCCCTCCCCTTGTGGCAGAGCGAGTAAACGTAGAGGCTCTCTCTCTCTCTCTTCCCGATTATCTCAGTGATTCTGGAGCTGCCTCAGAGCACGCGTGGCCGTGTGTTGTGTGTGTGTGTGTTGGTCGGGGAACAGAGATAAGGTAGAGAAGGAAGGAAGGGAGAGAAATAGCCTAAGGAGAGAGAGAGAGCGTTTCCCGTTTGCCTCCCCGTTTCCCTGCTCCCTGTCACTCCATCCTTCACCCCTCGGACACCCGCCCTCCCCTCCTCCTCCTCCTCCTCCTCCTCCTCCTCCTCCTCCTCACCGGACCACCCTCCATCCCTCTGCCTCCCCCACCTCCTCCCCCGGGACCACCTCAAGACCCCTTGGACTCTCCCGGCTACTTTTTCACCCCACCAACGGCAGCCCCTCGTGACAGCTGACTCAGGTAAGAATCACACTCTCTCCTTCTCTCCTCTTCTTCTTCTTCTTCTTGAGCGAGCGCCGGAGGAGCTCAAGCTGTTCCATTCATCATCTCCTTGGTGAACTTCCCTCTCTCTCTCTCTCTCTCTCTCTCTCTCTCTCTCTCTCTCTCTCTCTCTCTCTCTCTCTCCTCTCTCCTCTCTCTCTCCTCTCTCTCTCGCTCTCTCTCTCTCTCCATGTGTATGACTGTTGCTGTTTTTGGTTCTCTGATTTTTTTCCCCCCTGATGATTATCATCCTCTGTTAGCTGTTCTCTCTCTCTCTCTCTCTCTCTCTCTCTCTCTCTCTCTCTCTCTCTCTCTCTCTCTCTCTCTCTCTCTCTCTCTCTCTCTCTCTCCTCTCTCTCTCCATGTTTCTCTTTTAACACCTTGTTCTACCTTTTCTAAGTGTTCCTCTCCGGCACTCTGCTCTCCTCTCTGGTGGAAGCATCATGCTTCAGCCAGCAGGAAGTCGGAGACCATGTTACCGTGGCGATAGCGAGCGACGGTGGCTGGCTGTACTTTTGGCTCCTATCTGATGTGTGATCTGTGTTTCCTCCACCTGCCCCTCCTACCACTTTGATCCACAGCCTCCTGATCTGCCCATCTCTCTCTCTCTCCTCTCTCTCTCTCTCTCTCTCTCTCTCTCTCTCCTCTCCTCTCTCTCTCTCTCTCTCTCTCTCTCTCTCTCTCTCTCTCTCTCTCATGTCTCAGTCTTTCTCTGCTGAGCCTTCAGGGGTTCTAGTGCAGGCATACAGTATGTAAATATAAACCTGAACAAAGTGTTATTCTAATGTGGGCTCCAGGCAGGAGGGGCATGGGGCAGCAGAATTGATTCGATATTCTCGTCACAGAAAAATGCATCGCAAATTGATTTGTGCTTTTTTGTTCTGTAAGGTGTTATCGTATTGTTGTTGTTTTATTTTGTAATGGTTTATTAATAGATGCTGAAGTGGCAGAGGCACACATACCATGCTTAGCTACTCTCCTAGATAGAGAGAGAGAGAGAGAGAGACAGAGAGAGAGAGAGAGACACACACACACACACACACACACACACACACACACACACACACACACACACACACACACACACACACACACACACACACACACACACACACACACACACACACACACACACACACACACACACACAGGGAGCCCAGGTCTGTCCAGATGCTTCAGAAAGCATGACATTGCACAAAGTGTAATGACTTTACAAAGGCAGCGACTTGCTAGATTGGATCAAGCAATCTTTCCAGCAGAGCAACTCCAATATTAACATGGTCTATAAAGCCTTCCTGGCAAGAGCAGGCGCTTCGTTCCCCGTCCACACATCCTGCACTTTACCAGGACGGGGGAGTGTGTGTGTGTGTGTGTGTGTGTGTGTGTGTGTGTGTGTGTGTGTGTGTGTGTGTGTGTGTGTGTGTGTGTGTGTGTGTGTGTGTGTGTGTGTGTGTGTGTGTGTGTGTGTGTGTGTGATTTATACTGTCAGCTTCAATAAAGTCAGAGTACCATTTTTAAAGCTATTTTGCACAGAAAATGTCGTGACGCAGTTTAAAATAAATGTTAAAACATTTCGTAGGAGCAATGATGACATGCAAAGACAACATAATTTTTAAACCCTTCATATGCTTAAACGTTGAACATATAATCTTTGCCTAAGATTTATCTGAGGCATAATTAATGACCTTATCTGGGCGTAGGTGGGCGTGGCCTTCAGTCCAGCCTCCACTCTCGGCAGCCAATCCCTAGCCTTATTTCCATCCTCCTGACCTATGAGCTATAGAGGGCCCAGCCATTGCAACAGAACACACACACTCAACAAAACTAACTAAAACTAAAACACGATGTCTCTTCCACAAGCCGTAACTCTCTCCTCCTCCATGAGCGGGTTAATCGTCAGTTCCTCATTTAGAGGCGTTGTTCATCCGTGGTGGTTCAGTCTCCGGGGAGCAGAAGGACCTCCCTCTCCCCGTGAGAAAGAATCCTCTGGAGGAGAAGCAGCGGGGCTCCGTGTCGTGAGATGAGTCCATGAGGAAAGGCGCTGTTTTGAACACGCCTGCAAATTAGCTCAGGGAGCGCTTGTGCGTTTGCATCACGCTGTGTTTGTGGGGGTGAGCCAGCAGTACATCTGCTGTGTTCTGTGTTTCTGTTTTCGTAGCCTCGGAAACCCACCATGGTCTGTTTAGGTGGAACACCCTGGCTGCTGGGGAGAGCTGCTTTGTTGTTGTGAGAGCAAAAGCAAGCCCTCTTTTATACTGGATGGATATATGGATTATACTAATGGATGGATGGAGGGATGGATACATAACTATGCAGACTTGACATGTTCACTCTTGGTTCTAGTGTGAAATTATGAAACACTATCGTATTCAAAACAATCCAATAATTTCTAGTATTCACAAACTGTTTTACCAGAGGCACGGCAGAAAGGCCTCTCGTACGACATACGTCATATTCACACACTGTGTCTTGTGTCTTGGATCCTGGTTAACCGCTGATCTAAATCTCTGTTCCATTAATGGATTCCGTCGACACAGAGCCCACGTTTAGCCTGTGTGGAGAACCAAGGCGACATCACACCTCAAATGGAGAGTGGCCTGTTACTTTCTTTTGTGTGGTTCCATGCTATTTTTGCAATTTGCACAGCTGTTACCAATGCTCCCCCCCCCCATGGACCGGCCCGCCCTCTGCCGCTATATTTAATGCACTTAGCCCGTCTTTCAATGAAAGCTCTCGCTTAAGCACGCATACATAGAGTACTGTGCACAATGAGATATTTATGAGGTGGCTGATTTGTGTGCTCTCAGGACGCTGACTGGAGCGTCTTTCATCGCTCTTTGTAATTTAGGTGTAGGGTTCAGAGATGATGGATATGCACCGCTTGTGGACTTTGGGTACAATTCTAGCCCCTTTTTTTTTATAGAGGATAGGAGTTAGACAAAGAACCTATTGGTGTGGTCAATCTGAATAGACTTGAACACGGTTAGCGATGATCATGTCCGAATTGAAGCCTCACACAATTTTGCCCCTGTTCTCCTGTGCATTTGCACCAGCCGTGCTGTGCTCTGAAAGCTGGACTCGGTGCAAACCGGATCCCTGGGGCGGCTGGCTCTCCTTCAGCATGTGGAGCGCAGCGCTCTCCTGGCAGCTGGCTCCATTGTGCCCAAGGCCCCGGCCTGCCCCTTCCGGATGGCACGCTGGCCTGGCTCCGAGGCTTCTGTTGGGGGGGAAGAGGAGGAGGCAGGGCCAATATGGGGAATCAAAGGCTCCATGATTCCTATTGGACGAAGTGTGCGTCCGTCATCAAGAAGGATGGCTTTGCTAGATGAAGAGAGCCGTGGAGGAGATAGTCTTCCATGGTAACGTTAACGTTTGTGGTTCTGAGCTCGAGTTGGTGGTTCTAGATCAAATCAAGCAGAATCCTTGATGCTTCAAAACTAAATGTTATATGTGACAACCTTAAGAGAAGCATCTTGACAAGTGAATGATAGGTGAAGAAGCCAATTTTCACTCATCACTATAGCATCAAGTCAGCGTGTCTTTTAGACCAGCACTTCTGAACTAGTGGGCCAGGACCAACACATTTTGAAGTGGGTCGTGGATCGACTTCAAACTTGAATCTTTTGTAAGAAGTCCATTAATGAACTAATGTTTAAATGTTAAAGGCGCTATATGTAACACTGACACTGAGTGTTCAAAATGGGTACTGAAGTCCAAGTTCACAATATTGGATAGAGTTGTCCCCGCCCCCTCCTCCCCAGACTCGGCACTCCCGTGGGTTGCCAGGTTGAGGACACTGAGCAGAAAGGACTGCAAGACAAGCAGAGCGCAACACTACATGAGACGAGCTCAAGATGAAGACATTTCCCCCGGTTTTAGCACAGCTGTGGTCTGTTTCAAAAGAGGAAGAGGCTTTGAAGGTCAGCTAGAATCTATTACAATCTCAGTTGATCCAGTTGTTTTGCTTGCTCGCTGGCTGTGGCACGCTGTGTTTTGTGTGTATCTGGCAACCTGTGGTACTCAGAGAATAGTAAACACAGACCAAAACCAAAACAGACCTTCATGGATGGCAGGGATAGTTCACATACTGGCTGTAGCGCCATATTCAACATGCTGCTGCACAACTGGCACTTTAAAAAATGCTTTTAAATGTTTTTGCACAATTCTACACATGTAAATATCATACATCAGTCACTTTATTGTTCTTTTTGATTGTGTATAGTATTTTCTATAGTATTTAGTTTTGGAGATGTATACAGGAGGGAATAGGGAGTTAGCATTCCATTGAACTTGTTGATCTTGAATCTTGAAACTTGAATTGTTGTAGGAGAAGCCAGTATTTCTACTCTGATGACCCATCATGGTCATTTTATGCTTTAGTACAGCACATTGTTTTACATATAGAACCTTTAAGTCATGTTTCAATGGCATTGGTGGCATTGGTGATGACTGCACCAGGCTCTATAATACATGGCTGGTGACTTAATGACTAATGACACATGTGGTCCTGAGGACCAGGGAGGACCACCTGCTTCAGGAACAGCTGTGGTTCGGGGCCTGTTCTGTCTTTGCTTGAACTTTATACATGCAGGCACACACGTACACATGTACACGCACACACGTACATGCACACGCACACACACGCACACACACACACACACACACACACACACACACACACACACACACACACACACACACACACACACACACACACACACACACACACACACACACACACACACACACACACACACACACACACACACACACACAGTCTACACCTACAACTCAGGCCTAAATCCTAAGTCTATGAAATACGATTTATTTGCTCATATGTGATTCAGATCCGATTTCTTTCATGACAGTATGAACAGTGCAAATCACATGGAATCTGATCTTTTGGATTTTGATTTGATTTCCAGCCACCTTTCATATATTCAGAAGTCACTACGTCACTCTAGATCGACATACGTCACCATTCTGTGCTGACACTCAACAAACAGGAAGGAGTCAGCTGTGATGAGGTCATCAGTGGACGGATGGGATGACATCAGTGAAGTGAAGCCATGAAATCATGACTCCTGGCTCAGACTCCACACACACATCCACACACACCTCCACACACATCTCCGTAGACACACATCCACACACACACCTCCGTAGACACACATCCACACACACCTCCACACACACCTCTGTAGACACGCATCCGCACACACACCTCCACACACACCTCCACACACACATCCACACACACATCAACACACACACCCACATACATCCACACACACATCCACACACAATCACACATACATCTACACACACATCCATACACACACCCACACAAACATCAACACACACACCCACACACATCCACACACATCCACACACACATCCACACACACATGCACACATCCACACATCAACACACACACACACACACATCCACACACACATTCACAAATACACACACATCAACACACACATCCACACAAACACATCTACACACAGACCCACACATCCACACACATCACACATACACACACACCTCCGTACAGAAGCAGCAGAAGCCATTGAAAAAAAAACAAATAGCCATTGAAAAAAATGTGTCTCTCTTTCTCCTCCTTCGGTCCTTGTTCTCGTCTGTTTTCACATCAACGTACAGCAGACATGAACCCGTAGACCCTGCTGAGGCCTCCCTGTCAGGCACCGTAGACCCTGCTGAGGCCTCCCTGTCAGGCACCGTAGACCCTGCTGAGGCCTCCCTGTCAGGCACCGTAGACCCTGCTGAGGCCTCCCTGTCAGGCACCGTAGACCCTGCTGAGGCCTCCCTGTCAGGCACCGTAGACCCTGCTGAGGCCTCCCTGTCAGGCACCGTAGACCCTGCTGAGGCCTCCCTGTCAGGCACCGTAGACCCTGCTGAGGCCTCCCTGTCAGGCACCGTAGACCCTGCTGAGGCCTCCCTGTAGGGAACCAGTTAACGCTGGAATCTGATATTGGCCACATTTAAATGATAATGAAGACAGCCAAAGACCAGATGTGAGCGATCAATCGGAGTGGAGCCCTCCGCCCTGCGTGGGAGGGGGTGTGGCCTCCTCCTCGAGGCCACACCCCCTCCGCCCTGCGTGGGAGGGGGTGTGGCCTCCTCCTCGA
>CM051015.1:24902144-24904644 GCA_027704905.1 Muraenolepis orangiensis
TGGCCAGGGGGATCTGAACCCAGCAGGGTCCTCCTCCTCCTCCCAACACTAATGACCTCCCGTGAGGGTTGGGCTTCCTGTTTGTCCCGAGCCAGTCAGGCTGTTGATTGGCTGCAGTGATGGGCTTCGGGGGGGGGAACCCCATATATGGGCATGAGGTATAGTACAGTGAGGTACAGTATATTTATAAATATAGTGTTGCATAGCATAAGTATAGAACATGGTATAGAGTGTTTAATTGTAGGAAATTCATATTGGGGGAAGAAATGGGGAGTAAGCATTTCATTGTACGTTGCATATGGCAAATACAAATCTTGAATTTAGAATCTTGAATATATATATACATATATATTTACAGTATATAAAATGACTCCATTTCAGCTCATAAAGAACTGGTAATTGTTTAAACCTTACTCATACCCATGTTGACTATGGAGTGGACGTTGTTCTAATCCACTAACCAGGCTCTGACTGAACAGAGCCTGGTTAGTGGCTCAGTGTCTAATGCCTCGTTTTGTCTTAAACACAATTCACTAAAGTTAGATCGGTGCTAATCGGTGCTAAACGAGAGCCAAAGACTGTTCCATTCCTCTAATTATAATAATTATTATTTATTATAATAATAACCGACACCAACCAAATGAAAACCATCTCATAAAGTAATCAATACCGTAATATGTCTTCCACGATCAACCCCAAAAGGACTCGGGCTTCATCCAGCACACAGACCAGGAGGGCTGGGATACTCTAGAGGGCTTCATCCAGCACACAGACCAGGAGGGCTGGGATACTCTAGAGGGCTTCATCCAGCACACAGACCAGGAGGGCTGGGATACTCTAGAGGGCTTCATCCAGCACACAGACCAGGAGGGCTGGGATACTCTAGAGGGCTTCATCCAGCACACAGACCAGGAGGGCTGGGATACTCTAGAGGGCTTCATCCAGCACACAGACCAGGAGGGCTGGGATACTCTAGAGGGCTTTGATCCCCAGGAGAGCAAGAGGCCTAACCTTTAGATATATAACTTTATATACATTTATCTTGTTGATATAACTGCATACCCCTGCTCACTACCTGTTTATATTTGTATACTTACCTTGTATATATATATATACCTATAATTCTGCACATATCTCATACCTTCTCTATAAGTTATTTGATACCTGTTTTTATACCCAGTCGAGTGTTTTTACATCTTATTTAAGCACTGTACATTATATATTATAATGTACTTTACTGTAACATTTACACTCTGGTTAGATGAACAATTATTTTCTCTGTACTGAACTTGTGTTGTGAAATGAGAATACATTAGAATCTAATCTAATCGAATCTAATCTATTGGCTGGAGTCCCGTGGGACTATATATATTATATATATATATATATATATAATATATATAATGCTAGAGGGAATAAGCTCCACAGTTTCACCCACACATGGATCAAATAATAAAAGCTTATTAAATTGTGTTATTAGAGTGTAAATAACGTTAAGGCTAACATGAGTTCTGACTTGAGGAGCAGTTGAGCGTTGAAAGCGTAGAGAAGGAGTTGACATGATGCCACCAAGCAGCAGGAGAGAGCAGAGAGAGAGCAGGGGAGAGAGCAGAGAGAGAGCAGAGAGAGAGCAGGGGAGAGAGCAGGAGAGAGAGCAGAGAGAGAGCAGAGAGAGAGCAGGGGAGAGAGCAGGGGAGAGAGCAGAGAGAGAGCAGAGAGAGAGTAGAGAGAGAACAGAGAGAGAGCAGGAGAGAGAGCAGGGGAGAGAGCAGAGAGAGAGCAGAGAGAGAGTAGAGAGAGAGCAGGGGAGAGAGCAGGAGAGAGAGCAGAGAGACAGCAGAGAGAGAGCAGGGAGAGAACAGAGAGAGAGCAGAGAGAGAGCAGGGGAGAGAGTAGAGAGAGAGCAGAGAGAGAGCAGAGAGAGCAGAGAGAGCAGAAGAGACTAGAGAGAGAACAGGCGAGAGAACAGAGAGAGCAGGTGAGAGTAGAGAGAGAGCAGAGAGAGAGCAGAGAGAGCAGAGAGAGAGCAGAGAGAGCAGAGAGAGCAGGCGAGAGAGCAGAGAGAGAGCAGAGATAAGGAGAGCGAGCAGAGAGAGCAGAGAGAGTAGGTGAGAGAGCAGAGAGAGCAGAGAGAGAGCAGAGAGAGTAGGTGAGAGAGCAGAGAGAGTAGGTGAGAGAGCAGAGAGAGCAGAGAGAGTAGGAGAGAGAGCAGAGAGAGCAGAGAGAGTAGGTGAGAGAGCAGAGAGAGTAGGTGAGAGAGCAGAGAGAGCAGAGAGAGCAGGTGAGAAAGCAGAGAGAGAAGAGAGAGTAGGAGAGAGAGCAGAGAGAGCTCTCCTCCTCCTCCTCCTCCTCCTCCTCTCCTCCTCCTCCTCTCCTAAACGTCTACGGCTCAGTCTAAACGTCTTCAGACCAACCAGCCCTAAACCTTCAGGGACTTTTGAAGCAACGGCCTCCTATAGCAACACCGCCCCCCAAACCCTCCCTCCACTAACCCCACCCT
>CM051015.1:24914644-24922144 GCA_027704905.1 Muraenolepis orangiensis
CTCTGCTCCGGGGGGGGGGACACACTGTAGACCCACTCTGCTCCGGGGGGGGGGGGGGGGGGACGGACACGCTGTAGACCCACTCTGCTCCGGGGGGGGGGGGGGGACACGCTGTAGACCCACTCTGCTCCGGGGGGACGGGGGGGACGGGACACGCTGTAGACCCACTCTGCTCCGGGGGGGGGGGGGGACACGCTGTAGACCCACTCTGCTCCGGGGGGGGGGGGGGACACGCTGTAGACCCACTCTGCTCCGGGGGGGGGACACGCTGTAGACCCACTCTGCTCCGGGGGGGGACGGGACACGCTGTAGACCCACTCTGCTCCGGGGGGGGGGGGACACGCTGTAGACCCACTCTGCTCCGGGGGGGGGGGACACGCTGTAGACCCACTCTGCTCCGGGGGGACGGGGGGGACGGGACACGCTGTAGACCCACTCTGCTCCGGGGGGACGGGGGGGACGGGGGGGACGGGGGGGACGGGACACGCTGTAGACCCACTCTGCTCCGGGGGGGACGGGACACGCTGTAGACCCACTCTGCTCCGGGGGGGGGGGGGGGGGGGACACGCTGTAGACCCACTCTGCTCCGGGGGGGGGGGGGGGGGGACGACACGCTGTAGACCCACTCTGCTCCGGGGGGGGGACACGCTGTAGACCCACTCTGCTCCGGGGGGGGGGGGGGGACACGCTGTAGACCCACTCTGCTCCGGGGAGGGACGGACACACTGTAGACCCACTCTGCTCCGGGGGGGGGGGGGGGGGGACACGCTGTAGACCCACTCTGCTCCGGGGGGGGGACACACTGTAGACCCACTCTGCTCCGGGGGGGGGGGGGGACACGCTGTAGACCCACTCTGCTCCGGGGGGACGACACACGCTGTAGACCCACTCTGCTCCGGGGGGGGGGGGACACGCTGTAGACCCACTCTGCTCCGGGGGGGGGGGACACGCTGTAGACCCACTCTGCTCCGGGGGGGGGGAGACACGCTGTAGACCCACTCTGCTCCGGGGGGGGGGGGGGGGACACGCTGTAGACCCACTCTGCTCCGGGGGGGGGGGGGGTGGGGGACACGCTGTAGACCCACTCTGCTCCGGGGGGGGACACGCTGTACGCTGTAGACCCACTCTGCTCCGGGGGGGGGGGGGACACGCTGTAGACCCACTCTGCTCCGGGGGGGGGGGGGGGACACGCTGTAGACCCACTCTGCTCCGGGGGGGGGGGGACACGCTGTAGACCCACTCTGCTCCGGGGGGGGGGGGGACACGCTGTAGACCCACTCTGCTCCGGGGGGGGGGGGACACGCTGTAGACCCACTCTGCTCCGGGGGGGGGGGACAGACACGCTGTAGACCCACTCTGCTCCGGGGGGGGGGGACACGCTGTAGACCCACTCTGCTCCGAGGGGGGGGGGGGGGACACGCTGTAGACCCACTCTGCTCCGGGGGGGGGACACGCTGTAGACCCACTCTACTCCGGGGGGGGGACGACGACACGCTGTAGACCAACTCTGCTCCGGGGGGGGGGGACACGCTGTAGACCCACTCTGCTCCGGGGGGGGGGGACACGCTGTAGACCCACTCTACTCCGGGGGGGGGGGGACACGCTGTAGACCCACTCTGCTCCGGGGGGGGGGACACGCTGTAGACCCACTCTACTCCGGGGGGGGGGGGGGGGGACACGCTGTAGACCCACTCTGCTCCTGGAGGAGGAAGATAGGACCAGGGGCTGGATCAGGACCAGGACCAGGACCAGGACCAGGGGCTGGATCAGGACCAGGACCAAGACCTGGTCCTGGTCCTGGTCCTGGTCCTGGTCCTGGTCCTGATCCAGCCCCTGGTCCAGGTCCTGGTCCTGGTCCTGGTCCAGGTCTTGGTCCTTATAGCTGGGTTCCAGAGACTCTTTATGAAGCCTGTGATATATTATTCACCTCTCAATATAAATAGTTTAAGGCTGATTCATTTTTCATGCTTTCTTTCTGTGAGCTGAGTTCATTCAGACAGACTTCTGTGATAAAAACCACACCGATATCCTAACGAAATATAGGTTGTATTGTATAGTAAATTAATGCATTTTTGCAGTATTATAAGTACTGTGTCCATATACTCTTTCAATAATTGAAATAATATGTCTTTACGTTGTTTTTTTAAATGACAACTTGGATAAAGCTTTAGACAAGTCACGTATAGCTTCAAAACAATATGTTTCATACTATTCATTCAACTGGTTTACCCGTATCAATAGTTTGTAAAGGAAATAGCCACATACACACTATACATGCAAATGTGTGTGTGTGTGTGTGTGCGTGTGTGCGTGCGTGTGTGTGTGTATGTGTGCGCACCTCTTTATAGACCTGGAATCATTAGGAGGAAATGAGTCGGAAACAACAGAGGAAATTGAATTAAGGTACTGTATGTGAGAGAGAGAGAGAGAGAGAGAGAGATCATTCTCAAGGGAGCTAGTCTTAAGTCTGAGATGAGACTGCATGAGAGAGAGAGAGAGAGAGAGAGAGAGAGAGAGAGAGAGAGAGGAGAGAGAGAGAGAGAGAGAGAGAGAGAGAGAGAGAGAGAGAGAGAGAGAGAGATCATTCTCAAGGGAGCTAGTCTTAAGGCCTTCTCTGATAGTCAGGACAGAGGCCTGGTGAGGATGATGATGATGGTGATGGTGGTGCTGATGATATTAAGAGACAGAAGCTGCGCTGAGAGGACGTCTCTTTATCCTTTCTGGAGGTCATTAAACATTTATGCTGGGCTGTGTGTGTGAGGGCTGCGTTTCTGAGCTTCATGCTGGGTGGTATATAATTTCACCTCTGGGGACCTGACCCCCCAGCCTGCACACACACACACACACACACACACACACACACACACACACACACACACACACACACAGTAGGCCTAACAAGTAACATCTAGTAAACGGTTGACAAATTACATAAACGCTTAAAATAACAATTACTGCTCGACCACTTCCTACCAGCAGAGGGAGTTATGGATCTATTTTTGGAAAATTGGAAGAAGGAGCCACGTTATGCACGTTACGCAGTGTGCCACTAGAGGGAGCCGTACCCACACCTTTTTATTACAACCAGTAATCCAAAAGTAATAGTTGTTAATACAGATTCTAAACTTCTTCTGTTGATCCTTTCATGGTCCAACAGCATCTGTGTTTTGTCATTTCTCAGATCTCCAAAGAGCAGTTCAGAACGTTTATTGATCTCTAAAGAGCAGTTCAGAGCTTTTATTGACACCAAAATAATAACTGAACTGTAACTGAGTTGGGTCTTTATAAAGTATTGTAAATCCTTTAATTTAAAGTTTTATCAGCAATAGTAGCCGATGTTTTCACTTTACACATATCAGGGGAGTATGCTATATGTTATATAATATTATATAATCTGAGTTATAATCTTAGCTGTGTGGGGGTCATTAAATCAACAATTATACAGAGTAGATGTTTAATAATCTATAGCTATCTCTGAACAACACTATCTGGTCTAAACATTATATATTTATATAATAATCACACTTATTAGCAGTGGGTTCAAAGTTTTCTGTCGTTACAGTGGCAGATCTGCCATTTGTTGAGTCTCTGTGGTTCTTCTGTATTTCCTACATTTGACACACTTGTAGATGTGTGATGAAACTACATTTCCACATCCCAGGATCCATATTCCATTTGCACGTACCCCATTCATCGTCATGCCTCTTCCTTGGTGATGTACACGCTCATGATGATGTTTGACGAGCAGGGCAGATACATGTGCTTTCTTCGGAAGTATTGCAGGATGTTTTATGTCATGATGTAAGGCTGACTGAGATAGCCTCCTCCCACCCTAAGAACATTGTTCTTGTCCAGGAAGGCATTCAACAGGCGTAGCTTGTTGTGCTTGTTCAAGGTGCTTCCTTTTTGAAGCTGGATTGTTTTAATGTCTTCGGTGAAGGCCTCTTCTTGCACCAGCTTGATAATAAAGATTTCCGTTTCTCTTCTTTCTTCAAGGCTAGTTGCTTCATTAGTTCTTGGCTGAAATCCATTGTATTCTCTGACAAATCTCTTGAGTCTTGCGACAGCTCTCACTGCTCTGGACCAGTCAGAAAACTTAGAGAAGTGGTTCACCAGTGAATTTTCTTCTATAGTCTTGACTGTGTGAACATGAACTTTGCGAAGTTCAGGATTGTTTGTTTCCACTTCTCTGGGTCACTTCGCTGGGTTATTTTCAGAGCTAACATATCGCCATTGTTCAGGGCTGGTGCTAGATCTTATGCGCTGGATGCGGTTGGCAACAAACGTGTGGAACCTCTTGGCATCGTTGTTCAAGTAACCAAGGACTACCTTTGAGTCAGTCCAGTAATACTCTTAAAGGTTTTCAATCTCCAGCTCGTGTTTGATGACATCACCATTGCGCACTGAAGTCACAGCTGACGACAGCTCAAGTCTTGGGATAGTCGTTAGTTTGGTAGGTGCTACTCTTGCCTTCCCCATGATGAGTGAGCAATTGATCTGACCTGTTTTGCTTATAGACAGTTGAGAGAACTCCTCTCCTTGTCAGTGGATTTTCCTTAACCACGACCCTGAATTGGAATTCATCTGCTTCAACGCACCACTGAACTCCAAGTGCTAGCTCAATGTGAAGTTCTCCAAGAGTCAAGTCTAGATCCTTGTTTTTGGCAAGTTCTTCAGGTAGTATAGCGGCAATCACCTCTTTGTTGTTGGATACAAACTTGTGAAGACGAAGGTTTCCCGTTCTACACAAGGCTCTTAACTCTTCAACAAGACGTATGGCTTCAGCCGGTGACTTTACACTTATTAGGCCATCGTCAACATAGAAGCTTCTCTGTATAAACTGGATGGACTCTTCACTGAACTTTCCATGACCCTGAGATGCCAGATGTTTGAATCCAAAGTTGGAGCAGCCCTGGGATGACACTGCTCCAAACAGGTGCACTCTCATCCTATATACTGAAGGTTTTGAGTCCAGGTCGCCTTTGTCCCACCAGAGAAACCTTAGGTAGTTTTGGTGTTCCTTTGTGACATGAAATTGGTGGAACATCTGTTTGACATCACACATTATGGCTACCGGACCCTTTCTAAATCTATATAACACTCCAATGAGCGTGTTGGTCAGGTCGGGTCCAGTCAAGAGATGATCGTTTAGAGAGGTTTCTTGGAAACGTGCTGAACAATCAAAAACCACACCGATTTTCCCGGGTTTGTGGGGGTGGTAGACTCCGTGGTGCGGAATGTACCATCCTGGTTGGTTGTTGAGTTCAGACTGTGGAACCTTCTCAGCATCGCCTCTGGTTATTATATCATTCATGAAATTAACGTAGTTCTTGTTATACTGTTCATTTCTTCTTAGTCGTCTTTCCAATGAGATCAGTCTGTGAACTGCAGATGGTTTATTGTCAGGGATATGAGGGTTATCCGATCTGAAGGGAAGTGGGAGTTCATAGTGACCGTCTTCTCTTTGGCGGATACCTTCCTTCACTTTAGACAAGAAGAGAAGGTCTTCCTGAGACACTTGGTTATCATCTGTAGTGTGTTCAGTGAAATCAGACTTGAGAGCCTTGAGTATGTCTGTTGGATGGATCTCTTTGACTTGAGTTCTGCACACAAAGTGTACTGTGACTGGTTCCTGTGTCACAGTAGTCTTTTGCTGGATTCGAGCAGCTGACAATACTCCAGCCAAGATCCGTCCGCTGTGCATATGGATAATTGTCTTCACTGGATAAGATCTCTCTTGGAAGGAGGGCTTGCTGACAGTTATATCCGATTAAAAGTCCAACTTCGCAATCCAATGGTGGTGGAATCTTGTCGGCCAACGAATTCTCACTGTAGCTGACTTCACGACACAGACACAGGCTAGTTCTTTGAAACGGGCGTCTCTTCTTGTAGTTCCCTTCTTCCGTTACGCCGTGAGAACTACAACCAATAACACATATATAGCATAGCAAACACTTTAGCATAGTATGCTACACATACAAATACAGAAATGAAAATAGGACATGACGCCCACATGAAACATAAAACAAATACCTCGATGGCCGCTTGTCGTGAAAGGAGATTAGAATCTTTAAAGTTCCTTTTCTGTATAACTTGATGAACAATGATAACTTTATCACGGACGACAGCTTCCATAAAGACATCAATCAACCGACGTTGAGTTGCCCGGTGCATCAACAAACACGCAGTACCAGAGCATGAACAAACATTAGTTCCTAGGCACAAGAAACAACAAACACTGAGGCATATTGGTGTAACATATACAACTAAACTGTATTAAATTATGCCATATTTTAACAATTGTAATATTACATGAAATAAAGTATTTATTTATTGAATTGAACTATAAAATTAATTGTTATTTTTACTTTATTACGTCATTTACTCTGTGTTTACTGTTGGTTTACTCTGTGTTTACTGTTGGTTTACTCTGTGTTTACTTTGTGTTTACTCTGTGTTTACTTTGTGTTTACTTTGTGTTTACTGTTTGCTTACTCTGTGTTTACTTTGTGTTTACTTTGTCTTTACTGTTGGTTTACTCTGTGTTTACTCTGTGTTTACTCTGTGTTTACTTTGTGTTTACTTTGTCTTTACTGTTGGTTTACTCTGTGTTTACTCTGTGTTTACTCTGTGTTTACTCTGTGTTTACTTTGTGTTTACTCTGTGTTTACTTTGTGTTTACTCTGTGTTTACTCTGTGTTTACTCTGTGTTTACTTTGTGTTTACTGTTGGTTTACTGTTGGTTTACTCTGTGTTTACTGTTGGTTTACTCTGTGTTTACTTTGTGTTTACTCTGTGTTTACTTTGTGTTTACTTTGTGTTTACTGTTTGCTTACTCTGTGTTTACTTTGTGTTTACTTTGTCTTTACTGTTGGTTTACTCTGTGTTTACTCTGTGTTTACTTTGTGTTTACTTTGTCTTTACTGTTGGTTTACTCTGTGTTTACTCTGTGTTTACTCTGTGTTTACTCTGTGTTTACTTTGTGTTTACTCTGTGTTTACTTTGTGTTTACTCTGTGTTTACTCTGTGTTTACTCTGTGTTTACTTTGTGTTTACTGTTGGTTTACTGTTGGTTTACTCTGTTTTTACTGCATCTTTCTGTGTTTTCTGTGTTGACGTGTTTCTGCTGTGTGTTTACACCAGGTGTGTTCTGTAGAGGTCATCCCTGTCTGAAGATAGCCTTCCTGCCTGAGATCACATGACCTGGAAGAGGAAACCATCCCTCTTCGGTCTGACACCCTTCTGTAACTTCTCATTTACAAATACTAATACAAACATCTACTGTTCAGTTCAGTTAGAACCAGTTATTGGCAGCAATCAATTCAATATATTACTCTCTCTCTCTCACCCCCTCTCTCTCTCACTCTCACTCTCTCTCTCTCTCTCTCTCTCTCTCTCTCTCTCTCTCTCTCTCTCTCTCTCTCTCTCTCTCTCTCTCTCTCTCTCACCCCCTCTCTCTCTCACTCCCTCACCCCCTCTCTCTCTCTCTCTCTCTCTCTC
>CM051015.1:24927144-24932144 GCA_027704905.1 Muraenolepis orangiensis
CTACCCATCCAACCTTCCTGCTCATTCAACCTTCCTACCCATCCAACCTTCCTGCTCATCCAACCTTCCTACCCATCCAACCTTCCTGCTCATCCAACCTTCCTACCCATCCAACCTTCCTACCCATCCAACCTTCCTACTCATCCAACCTTCCTACTCATCCAACCTTCCTACTCATCCAACCTTCCTGCTCATCCAACCTTCCTACCCATCCAACCTTCCTGCTCATCCAACCTTCCTACCCATCCAACCTTCCTACCCATCCAACCTTCCTGCTCATCCAACATTCCTACCCATCCAACACGGCCTCCTGGAGGCTTGATGTGCTCGATTGTTCTCTTCTTCTTGGGCCGTCAAGGGGGTCCTACATGGTGGAGAAGATGCTGCTTTAGGTTTTCTTTTAATTGGGATAAAGCAAGATGGCCGCAGTTAAAGAGAGCAGAACGGTATAACTATGTAGATTCTCTTATTTTTATATCACATCACCAGCAAGTGAACTAAAAAGCATTATTAGAAATAGATTACAATTATTATCATTATTATTATCATTATTATTTTATTATAATTATTGTTTGTAGTAGTAGTAGTAGTAGTAGTAGTAGTACTAGTAGTACCACTAGAACATACTGTACAAGTCTGAAAAGCACATCTAAGTCTGTTTCTCTACTGTAAACGCACGCCATGTAAATATGCAGATATGCATATACAATATGTAGATCGGTTCATATGCATTGTGGTGTATAATCTGATTTTTATGTTTAATCTAATAACACAGTGCATCCAACTTCTTAAACATGGGTGTGTATATTACTGTCTTGTACCTGTGAGTGACAGCAGGATTGGTTTATCGTGTACTTTTACATCTGCTATTTCTGTGGAAGCAGCTTAATAATAGGAATAATAGGTATTGTAGTCCAATGTGGAACAGTTTTATATATGTTATATGATTTGTTATGTTTTAATGAATTACACAGATACAGTTTACCACTTTATAATCTGAGATTAATAGTTTCATTAAACCTTATCTGTCATCTCTAGTATTATATATTATATAGAAACTACTAATATTAGGATGGGTTAAATGCAGAGAAACAGTGTGTACATGCGACCAATAAAAAAGCAGGTTGAGATCAGCAGACGCCAACAAGATCAGCAGGATTGTCAGGAAGGCTGGCGCTGCCCTGGGGGTCCAGCTGGACTCCTTGTTGGTGGTGTCTGAGAGGAGGATGCTGCGCAAGCTGCGTAGTATCCTTGACAACAACTCTCACCCTCTCCATCAGGTGCTGACCTCATATAGAAGCACCTTTAGCAACAGACTCATTCCAGCCAGGTGCACCACAGAACGCCACAGGAAGTCCTTTCTTCCTGTGGCCATCAGTCTCTATAACTCATCTACCTCGGGTCGTGAGAGGGACAGTGGAGACTCAGTGACCTGAGGCCAACGTGCTTATTATTATAATTTTTTCTGTAAATCATCTCACTGTAACTTTGCACTGTAAATTCTATTTCAAATTCTAATTAACTTTTCACTTTTCACATGTCACTTTTTCAGTATTCATCTGAGTTATTTATTAATATATTATTACTGCCAATTTGCACTATACGTATTGTTGTGTATTGTATATACCTACGTATTACTGTAATAATACTGTAAATTTATCTTCATCTATCAATACATTTAGGTTTCATTTAGAATTATTTTAACTAGATTTTTGTTTATACTAGTTTTATTTAGTTAGTTGTTTTTTAGCTTAGGTATTAGTATTTTTGTGTGTGCATTTATTCCCCCTGTGTCAACTGTTGCACCTTAATTTCCCTCGGGATTAATAAAGTAATCTGAATCTGAATCTGAATAAAGAGGATTCAATCCTCCAGATTTAGATTTAGATTTAGATATAGATTTAGGTTCCATGACAACATGTGTATGACAAAACAGGAATGGCGTGCTTCCTGTCAATTACACACACACACACACACACACACACACGCACACGCACACGCACACACACACACACACGCACACACAAAAATAACCATAACCCTGACAGGGAGGTCAAAGTAAAAGGGGTGTGACCGAATTAGATATATGTAACATATATACATATATATAACATATATACATACATACACATAAAGTAGTAGCTGTCAGTCAAAGGTCTGGTAACAGGAAAGTATTGGGACAGGCGTAGGTCTGGCACTGGGCTGTTAGAATAACCCTGAGCATCTGAAACATAGCAAACACAAGGAAAAGACAACCATCTGACGGGGAAAATCAGAAAAGCTGTGCTTTATATACGAGGCACTAATGAATGAATCACAGGTGCTTTATATACGAGGCAGTAATGAATGAATCACAGGTGCTTTATATACGAGGCAGTAATGAATGAATCACAGGTGCTTTATATACGAGGCACTAATGAATGAATCACAGGTGCTTTATATACGAGGCACTAATGAATGAATCACAGGTGCTTTATATACGAGGCAGTAATGAATGAATCACAGGTGCTTTATATACGAGGCACTAATGAATGAATCACAGGTGCTTTATATACGAGGCACTAATGAATGAATCACAGGTGCTTTATATACGAGGCAGTAATGAATGAATCCCAGGTGATTAGGTCACAGGGAAGGAGCCAGAGATAGGTCATTTGAGATGTAACAACATACCATAACAGAAACATGCTTACACAACACCACGGAGCAGTTGTAGGTGTTTGGAAATTAAATACATTGTATGTGAACTCTTAATGTGTGCAACCTAACAACAGAAAACAAGGGGATATCAGGGTTATCGGGCTATGGCCCCATCTAATATGAACCCATCTCAAGTGGACGGCGTTAGTAGTTTGAGTTCACACTTGGCATTAGGAATGTGGTCTGATGAGACCTCATGAGATCCCCTCTCACTTCTCCGCTCAATATGTAAATACACACATACACGTACAATGGTGCGGTTGCCATACGAATCACCATGTTTGTTCTGAACTGACTCTTCAGTTCAGTGTTGGCATTTCTCTGTTCGGTTCCATTCCGCCTGTTCTTCTTCTTAATTACTGCTTGTTTAGTTGAGTTGTTGAGGACTACTTCCTCTTACTTACTTAGGGTGGCAGTATAGCTCAGGAGGTAGAGCGGTCGCCTCACAGCTGAAAGGTTGCTGGTTCGATCCCCGACTCCTCCTAGCAAAAACTGTGGAGGCCTCCTTGAGGAAGACCCTCACTGCTCCCTTCTCTGTATAAATAGCTGACCGCTGCTCCTAAGACTAGGATGGGTTACAGAAATTATTACACTGACACATTATTGTTATTATTACACACAGTCAGTTGAGTTGGCAGTCCTGAATGTGGCCAAAGACACATTCACGTTCACACTGCTCAAAGTAATGTGGTTTCATGTGGTCACAAGGGGTCTAGACCACATGAAACCACCTCCCTATGTGGATTCAGAGATCGGATCTCAATGTGGATAAAACAAACATTTAGCCTGTTCACACTTACATGTGGTTTTTGAGATCAGATCTAAGTGCCAAGTGTAAACGGGGCCTTTGAAACAGAGCAAGTTTGTGTGTTGATGTTTATTCAACGGACGCCAGCAGGGGGCGCTGTTCAGTGGTAAACCTCACTCCCCAGTAGGGGGCGCTGTTCAGTGGTAAACCTCACTCCCCAGCAGGGGGCGCTGTTCAGTGGTAAACCTCACTCCCCAGCAGGGGGCGCTGTTCAGTGGTAAACCTCACTCCACAGCAGGGGGCGCTGTTCAGTGGTAAACCTCACTCCCCAGCAGGGGGCGCTGTTCAGTGGTAAACCTCACTCCCCAGCAGGGGGCGCTGTTCAGTGGTAAACCTCACTCCCAGCAGGGGGTGAGGCTGCGAAGGTCACCAACAATCGGGATAAACTAGCAGTTTTATCAAGAATCTTGAATTGGCTTTGCTGACATTGTGAACCCGTATGGCAGCCCAACACAGCCCTGAGGGCCACTCCAACCGCCCTCACAGCCCAACACAGCCCTGAGGGCCACTCCAACCGCCCTCACAGCCCAACACAGCCCTGAGGGCCACTCCAACCGCCCTCACAGCCCAACACAGCCCTGAGGGCCACTCCAACCGCCCTCACAGCCCAACACGGCCCTGAGGGCCACTCCAACCGCCCTCACAACCCAACACGGCCCTGAGGGCCACTCCAACCGCCCTCACAACCCAACACGGCCCTGAGGGCCACTCCAACCGCCCTCACAACCCAACACGGCCCTGAGGGCCACTCCAACCGCCCTCACAACCCAACACGGCCCTGAGGGCCACTCCAACCGCCCTCACAACCCAACACGGCCCTGAGGGCCACTCCAACCGCCCTCACAACCCAACACAGCCCTGAGGGCCACTCCAACCGCCCTCACAACCCAACACAGCCCTGAGGGCCACTCCAACCGTCCTCACAACCCAACACAGCCCTGAGGGCCACTCCAACCGCCCTCACAACCCAACACAGCCCTGAGGGCCACTCCAACCGTCCTCACAACCCAACACAGCCCTGAGGGCCACTCCAACCGCCCTCACAACCCAACACAGCCCTGAGGGCCACTCCAACCGTCCTCACAACCCAACACAGCCCTGAGGGCCACTCCAACCGCCCTCACAACCCAACACAGCCCTGAGGGCCACTCCAACCGTCCTCACAACCCAACACAGCCCTGAGGGCCACTCCAACCGCCCTCACGTTGGTCCACCGCCACCTAAGCGATGGGTGAGATAGAAACCAGCCCAGCAGTAGTATATCCATATCTGTCTGATTTCTGTGGAAGTGGTTGTGACTCGGGGGAGGACATTTTTCTGTATTTCTGTCTTACGTCTCGGCCAATGGGGTGCCAGCGTGGCGCCTCATTGGCCAATTAGGTGTGCATCTTATTTAGAATCCGATTTTACCGTTTTTTTGTTTGGGTTATCAAACTTGCTGACTGCTATTGATTCTTTCAGAAGGAAAATCCTTTCTCATAACATTTGAGAA
>CM051015.1:24939644-24947144 GCA_027704905.1 Muraenolepis orangiensis
CTACCTGCTCCTCAAAGACCTGTATCTTCCCTCGCTGCTCCTCAAAGACCTGTATCTTCCCTCCTGCTCCTCAAAGACCTGTATCTTCCCTACCTGCTCCTCAAAGACCTGTATCTTCCTCGCTGCTCCTCAAAGACCTGTATCTTCCCTACCTGCTCCTCAAAGACCTGTATCTTCTCTACCTGCTCCTCAAAGACCTGTATCTTCCCTACCTGCTCCTCAAAGACCTGTATCTTCTCTACCTGCTCCTCAAAGACCTGTATCTTCCCTACCTGCTCCTCAAAGACCTGTATCTTCCCTACCTGCTCCTCAAAGACCTGTATCTTCCCTACCTGCTCCTCAAAGACCTGTATCTTCTCTACCTGCTCCTCAAAGACCTGTATCTTCCCTACCTGCTCCTCAAAGACCTGTATCTTCCCTACCTGCTCCTCAAAGACCTGTATCTTCCCTACCTGCTCCTCAAAGACCTGTATCTTCCCTACCTGCTCCTCAAAGACCTGTATCTTCCCTACCTGCTCCTCAAAGACCTGTATCTTCCCTACCTGCTCCTCAAAGACCTGTATCTTCTCTACCTGCTCCTCAAAGACCTGTATCTTCCCTACCTGCTCCTCAAAGACCTGTATATTCAACCAAAGTCATGTACATCCCCTCAAGTCTTTCTGTTCCCCGGACCTGGAGTACCTGATGCTGTGTGGAACACTCGACCTAAGACAGAGAACCAGGAGGTGTGGAACACTCTACCTAAGACGGAGAACCAGGAGGTGTGAACACTCGACCTAAGACAGAGAACCAGGAGGTGTGAACACTCGACCTAAGACAGAGAACCAGGAGGTGTGGAACACTCGACCTAAGACAGAGAACCAGGAGGTGTGAACACTCGACCCAAGACAGAGAACCAGGAGGTGTGGAACACTCTACCTAAGACAGAGAACCAGGAGGTGTGAACACTCGACCTAAGACAGAGAACCAGGAGGTGTGGAACACTCGACCTAAGACAGAGAACCAGGAGGTGTGAACACTCTACCTAAGACAGAGAACCAGGAGGTGTGGAACACTCGACCTAAGACAGAGAACCAGGAGGTGTGACACTCACCTAACAGAGAACCTGACCTCAGACAGAGAACCAGGAGGTGTGGAACACTCGACCTAAGACAGAGAACCAGGAGTGTGGAACACTCTACCTAAGACAGAGAACCAGGAGGTGTGGAACACTCTACCTAAGACAGAGAACCAGGAGGTGTGAACACTCGACCTAAGACAGAGAACCAGGAGGTGTGGAACACTCGACCTAAGACAGAGAACCAGGAGGTGTGAACACTCGACCTAAGACAGAGAACCAGGAGGTGTGAACACTCGACCTAAGACAGAGAACCAGGAGGTGTGAACACTCGACCTAAGACAGAGAACCAGGATCTGTAGGCATTTTTAAAAGCCGACTGAAAAATGTCTAGCTACTTCCTTTTCTACCATTGCTTGTAAAGTTATTATTATTCCTATTCTTATTCTTATAAGGAAATGCATTCAGTAGAAGACTAAGGCTTGTGTTTTGTGTTCTGTTTTCCAGGACATCATTAACTCCATGAGCAACAGCCCGGCCACCAGCAAGCCTCCAGTCACCCTGCGCCTGGTGGTACCAGCCAGCCAGTGTGGCTCTCTGATAGGGAAGGGAGGCTCCAAGATCAAGGAGATGAGAGAGGTATGGAGGGAGAGGAGAGAGGTATGAAGGGAGAGGAGAGAGGTATGGAGGGAGAGGAGAGAGGTATGGAGGGAGAGGAGAGAGGTATGGAGGGAGAGGAGAGAGGTATGGAGGGAGAGGAGAGAGGTATGGAGGGAGGAGGAGGAGAGAGGTATGGAGGGAGGAGGGAGGAGAGGTATGAGGGAGAGGAGAGAGGTATGGAGGGAGAGGAGAGAGGTATGGAGGGAGAGGAGAGAGGTATGGAGGGAGGTATGGAGGGAGACGAGAGAGGTATGGAGGGAGGTAGGAGGGAGAGGAGAGAGGTATGGAGGGAGGTATGGAGGGAGAGGAGAGAGGTATGGAGGGAGAGGAGAGAGGTATGGAGGGAGAGAGAGAGGTAGGAGGGAGGTATGGAGGGAGAGGAGAGAGGTATGGAGGGAGAGGAGAGAGGTATGGAGGGAGGTATGGAGGGAGAGGAGAGAGGTATGGAGGGAGATGAGAGAGGTATGGAGGGAGAGGAGAGAGGTATGGAGGGAGGTATGGAGGGAGATGAGAGAGGTATGGAGGGAGAGGAGAGAGGTATGGAGGGAGATGAGAGAGGTATGGAGGGAGAGGAGAGAGGTATGGAGGGAGGGGAGAGAGGTATGGAGGGAGAGGAGAGAGGTATGGAGGGAGAAGAGAGAGGTATGGAGGGAGAGGAGAGAGGTATGGAGGGAGAGGAGAGAGGTATGGAGGGAGAGGAGAGAGGTATGGAGGGAGAGGAGAGAGGTATGGAGGGAGATGCATCTGGAGCAACATTTATAATGTAATATATAATATAATATATATAAATGTTTAATGTTCAAATCCTTTAATATTGGAGTGAAATGACGTGAGAAAAGCATGCAGCACAGTAGAGGCACACACACACACACACACATACACAGACTCAGACACACACACACCCTCAACTACATTCACACACACACACACACACACACACACACACACACACACACACACACACACACACACACACACACACACACACACACACACACACACACACACACACACACACACACACACACACATACATACACAGACTCAGACACACACACAGACACACACACACACACATACACACACACACACACGCCCTCAACTACATACACACACACACACACACACACACACACACACACACACACACACACACACACACACACACACACACACACACACACACACACACACACACACACACACACACACACACACACACACTCAACCACATTCATACACACACACACACACACGTCAAGACATGCAACACAGTAGAGACACACACACACACACACAAACACAAACTTACACACACAGAAACAGACACACACACACACACACTCACACAAACAACTTCCACTCCAATAAGAGCCCTTGAGTCTTACCTATGCCCCCCTGTGGTGCTCCAGTCCACAGGCGCCCAGGTGCAGGTGGCCGGGGACATGCTGCCCAGCTCCACTGAGCGTGCCGTCACCATCTCAGGGACCCCGGAGGCCATCATCCAGTGTGTCAAACAGATCTGTGTGGTCATCCTGGAGGTAGGGCTGCGTTCTCCTCTAGATAGATACATGGCTCTCACTCAACTGTCCTCATCTGTTACCAAACATTAGGCAGGACAGAGATAGAATGGAATAGAATACAGTTGGAAATATATAATGTAATGGGTCTGGATTTATCTACTCATACTACGATGTATGTTTGGTTGGCTACTTATGCTATGAATATATATATATATATATATATATATATGTATATATACTGTACTGTATATATATATATGTATATATATACAGTATATATATATATATATAAATATATATATATATATATTTTTAAATATATATTTTTTTTTTAACTATATGTATTCCGTTTTATTTATACAAGATACCAGATTGGTATCGGCCATTTGCAACAATTGTACTGGAATGCTAACTTGCTGACTCCCCATAATGTCCATGTGTTGGTTGGGCTGGTCCCTGCTCCATTCAGGGATCTGTTGTTTTGTGTCTCCTCGCTGGACACGCTGGTTGCGTGTCTCTGATTAGCACAGCTGTCACTTTGTCACAAACATGCATCCAATTAGACATGATTTACACAGCTTTTAGCGCTGTACTCAGCTACCTAATTATGGATCATCATTTAGCATTGTTTGTGTGCAGTGAAGCGCTCCACTCCACAAGGAAGGAGTGCACTCCACTCCTTCCTTCCATTATTGGAAGGACAGGCAGCAGTATAGCTCAGGAGGTAGAGCGGTCACCTCACAACCGGAAGGTCGCTGGTTCGATTCCCCGGCTCCTTCTAGCAAAGCCTGTCAAGGTGTCCTAGAGCAAGACCCCCTAACCCTACCTGCTCCTGATTGACGGCTGTCTCCTTGATGGCTGACTCCGCCCTCGGTGGATGAATGGGTGAATGTGAGGCATGACTTGTAAAGCGCTTTGAATAAAAGCGCTATATGAAAGGCAGTCCTTTTGATTAAGGTCAGTTATAAGCTTTTACATATTTTTTATATTATCATTTACTATATTATAATATATTAATTCAGTCAATTAAATGATTTTGTATGGAGTGCAAGAACTGCAACCAATTTGATTTGGCCAACGCTTTGCCTGCTATTAATTCATGATGTGTAGAATAAAGTAATACTAAACAGTCTGTACATCGACATTCAAGGAATCCTAAATAACTCATTCAATCATATATAATCATATTCTGAAGCTCTAACAGCCCTTTTCAAAGTAAGAATAATAATGGTGAATGGACTGCTTTTTATATAGCGCTTTTATCCAAAGCGCTTTACAAGTCATGCCTCACATTCACCCATTCATACACCCATCCAACCACCGCTCTGCCTCCAGAGCCACTGACCGCCCACGTCACGCCCATTCAAGCATTACTACTGTCGATGCTATTCAGCCAAATCGACCACATGCTCGCTATTAAACATGCAGACTGTTCTGATCGTTCCCCTCTCTCTCTCTCTCTCTCTCTCTCTCTCTCTCTCTCTCTCTCTCTCTCTCTCTCTCTCTCTCTCTCTCTCTCTCTCTCTTTCTCTCTCTCTCTCTCTCTCTCTCTCTCTCTCTCTCTCTCTCTCTCTCTCTCTCTCTCTCTCTCTCTCTCTCTCTCTCTCTCTCTGCTTCCTTCTTCCTGCAGTCCCCACCCAAGGGCGCCACCATACCGTACCGCCCAAAGCCTGCCTCCACCCCGGTCATCTTCTCCGGTGGCCAGGTAAGACCTGAGCCCCCGGCAGCCGGCACAGCCCCCAACATGAGCCTAGTGCTGCACCACCAGAGCCTGCCTGTTAGTGCCCTGCTTTACTTCACTTTCACTTTCCCATTTACCTGCATGCAAACAGTTCTTGTTTAAGATAAAGGATGGATGATATCAGGTCTGAAGTTTGAAACAGTGACGTTTAGGGTAAGGGGGGGGGGGGGGGTTTTAAAGGTGCTATTGATAACATTTATAATGTTTATAACATCCGGCCACTGAAATGTCCCCCTCCCCTTCCCTCGTCCAGTGTCAGACACCGTACACAGAACACACAGATTTAAAATAATTAATTAATTTCGGACCCATCAACATTTTCTTAATTATTTTACTTCACATCTTTCTAATAGCTTTGTGGATGTATACTTTGATCAACAATGATTTGTCTATACGCAAATGACACATCATATTATTTTTGTAAGGGCACTCTCTTATATTAAGAGAGTGATTATTATGAACCTTAACTGAATTAGTTCTACCCTTACCTGCAAACAAGCTCACGGGTGATGTACACAAATGATTTGCCATTCAGCAGCTCTCTCTCCCTCCCTCTTCCTCTCGGTCTCTCTCTCCCCCTTCTCTCCTCCTCTCTCGCTCTCTCTCTCTCTCCCTCCCTCTTCCCCTCGTTCTCTCTCCTCTCTCTCTCTCCCCTCCTCTCTCCTCCTCTGTCTGTCTCTCTCTCTCTCTCTCTCTCTCTCTCTCTCTCTCTCTCTCTCTCTCTCTCTCTCTCTCTCTCTCTCTCTCTCTCTCTCTCTCTCTCTCTCTCTCTCTCTCTCCTCTCTCCCTCTCTCCTCTCTCTCTCTCCTCTCTCTCTCTCTCTCTCTCTCTCTCTCTCTCTCTCTCTCTCTCTCTCTCTCTCTCTCTCTCTCTCTCTCTCTCTCTCTCTCTCTCTCTCTCCCTTCCTCTTCCTCTCTCTCACCCTCTCTCCTCTCTCTCTCCCTCTCTCTCTCTCCATTGAGAAGCAGTCAAGTGAGTCAGAGAGGGGGGGGGGGGGGCTTGGAACGAGCATAGGAAAGGTAAAGAGAGCTATCAGCTTTTAGGGTGCTATCCCTTCTGTTAGCGCCCTAAAAGCAGCCCACTAACCCGCTCCATTTCCCCCGGGGTTCCTGTAGTACGGAACCGAGTCACAAAGGGTGCTTTGATCTGACCTATACCCAAATATATAATAATAATATTAAAAAAATAATAATGTACAATGTTTTGATGAATGAGATTACGTCCATGTGTCACTCAAAGATTGTTTGTTCTTCACGCAAAATAATTGCATCATTGAGACTATGTTATGTTTAAAATCCATTTGAATGATTTTTATTGTTGTGTTTTTCTCCTTTCTAGGCCTACACAATTCAGGGACAATACGCCATACCGCATCCTGATGTGAGTTCCTGTCCCATCACATATTATTATTCATAATCAATAAATCAAAGGTCAATAATCATTACAAACAAAAAGGAAGAACTCAACCATTCCCCGGATGGTAAGCAGGAAACGTACCGTATATTCCAGACAGATTTGGGAAATCACAGAAGAGGTTCTGAAATCACAAGGCCTTGGTTCAAAGGGTCAACCACATGGCATATAGCCAGTATAGACACACAGGATGTGTGCTGATGTTTATATCAGAGATACCTTCATTCCATCCAGGAGGAATTACTCTTCCTTTGCCTCGTCTTGGGGAGTTTCTTGGCCGGCCTGTTGTCATTTAGCTAGGCCTGCAAATTGATGCTGTTAATGACGCCGGCCGACACGGAAATCCCTCAAATGGGAGTTTGACATCCAGCACCTCCATCTACAGCACCTCCTCTTCCTCCTCCACCTCCTCCTCCTCTTCCTCCTCCACCTCCTCTACCTCCACCTGCTCCATGCTGACTGTATGGAGCGTGATATAGCTGTGGAGGAACCCACCGCCCAAAATGCTTCATGTGGAGTTCTTCGCTCCTTAGAGTTTGGGTTGGGCATTTCAATTTGAATGGGTCGACGATAACAAAGAATCCAGGAGCTCATTTAAGATCCGTCCATCTCTGTGAGATATAATGATGACCAGGACGCTCCGGAAGCCTCTCTTGCTATTTTCTTTATTTCCTGTTTTTTTGTTGAGTTTTTTGTTGAGTTTGTTCAGGGGTTTTCTAGAGGCGGTTTCAGGTGGTTATTGATTTTTTCTGTTGGTTCTGCTGGTTGTTTAGCTGGTTCTGGCTTTTTCAGTTGGTTCTGTTTGTTTTTCCGTTGGTTCTGTTGGGTTATTTTCAGCTGACTCTGAGCGTAGTGGCGTAGAAGTCGTCATTCTGTGACAATAACCTCTCAGCTTATTAACCCCTCAGCAGCTGACCAAGCTCCACCAGCTGGCTATGCAGCAAACCCCCTTTACCCCCATGGGACAAACCAGCCCTGCTTTCCCTGGTACGTACCAACCGTGCTCCCTCCTCCAGCCACATCCTCCTCCTCCTCCTCCTCCTTCCCTTCCCTCCTTTCCTTCCTCGATACCTTACCTTACTTATTTTTTCTTATTTATTTTCTTT
>CM051015.1:24952144-24954644 GCA_027704905.1 Muraenolepis orangiensis
CCAGCACACATTTATGCAACACTTTCAAATGAATATGAAATGTCCCTTATTCCCCGTTTTTTACTGCTATCTCAATTTGTTTCCCCCCTACCCCCTACTCCCTACCCCCTACCCCCTACCCCCTACCCCCTACTCCCTACCACCTACCCCCTACTCCCTACCCCCTACTCCCTACCCCCTACTCCCTACCCCCTACCCCCTACCCCTACTCCCTACCCCCTACTCCCTACCCCCTACTCCCTACTCCCTGCCCCCTACTCCCTACCCCCTACCCCCTACTCCCTACCCCCTACTCCCCACCCCCTACTCCCTACTCCCTACTCCCTACCCCCTACTCCCTACTCCCTACCCCCTACCCCCTACCCCCTACTCCCTACTCCCTACTCCCTACCCCCTACTCCCTGTAAAATATTGTCCTCTACTTCCTTTTTTAACATTTTGATTTTCAGTGTAGGCCTACTCTCCATTTCTTTATTGATCTGAGAAGTCAATAAGCTAATTACACTCAGGCTGCTTGAAAGACTCGGACACAACTAGCGACCGTGTTGTGTTTGCTTTAACCCCATCCTGCATACGAGCTCTGCCTCCACCTCGCGCTCCACCTCGCGCTCCAACTCGCCCTCCCCCTTGCCCTCCCCCTCACCCTCCACCTCGCCCTCCACCTCGCCCTCCCCCTCGCCCTCCACCTCGCCCTCCACCTCGCCCTCCCCCTCGCCCTCCACCTCACCCTCCACCTCCCCCTCCCCCTCGCCCTCCCCCTCGCCCTCCACCTCGCCCTCGCCCTCCACCTCGCCCTCCCCCTCGCCCCCTCGCCCCCTCCCCCTCGCCCCTCGCCCTCCACCTCGCGCTCCAACTCGCCCTCCCCCTCGCCCTCCCCCTCGCCCTCCCCCTCGCCCTCCACCTCGCCCTCGCCCTCCCCCTCGCCCTCCCCCTCGCCCTCCACCTCACGCTCCAACTCGCCCTCGCCCTCCCCCTCGCCCTCCACCTCGCCCTCGCCCTCGCCCTCGCCCTCGCCCTCCACCTCGCCCTCCCCCTCGCCCTCGCCCTCCAAGAGAGCCTGGATGTACGGTTATGAGGGGGACGGCTGGCGTTTACCACGACCCACGGGAGCACATGTGCATGAAAAGTGCTGTTTGGTTGGAGTCTGGAGAGGTCGGGGGTCAAGGTGGAGGTGGAATGGAGGTTACTCCATCAAAGTAGTGGGCAGTGTTTAAAGATTGGTGTAGTACTAGTATTAATTACTAGTATTCAACCATTCAATATCAAGTGTAGCAATCATATTGGGTTCTGTTCATTTTCTAAGGCTAGCTTTAGTCTTAAAACATTGATTTAAAATTATATAAATCACTTTGTCTATCGGCTGTATTGCCTGTGAAACCCAAAGCCATACTGTAAAGGCATGTTCAATTCAAGTGATTGAGGCGGTCCGGTAAAAACAATATATAAGCTACTTTTATCATCCCAATAGAGCTGCATACTAACAACACATCTAAATATAATTCATATTGTAGCGGTCTGTTTCAATTTTCAATTTATATTGCCCATTGTATTCAATGTACATTTAAGGTGTCAAAGTGGCAGCCACGCTTGGACTATAGGAAATACGTAGACATGATGTCGCTTAACAGCTGGCTTGTAAACAGTTTTCTGTCCGATAAATTCTGTTGTTTCCTTTAATTCATGGCTTTTCATGGCTTGTGCTCAAAATCATACAGCGTGAACATTCATCAGAACTCATAAAGACTGTGCTTGAGCATGACGAAGCAGCAGAAGTAGCTTTATCGATATCTATTTACATATTTGTGTTGTTTGTACGTTCATTCGTTCGTTTTTGTTTTGTGCTCGAGCCGCAAAACAATAAAAGGTTCTTTTTGAGCTCATGTACAGTGAAGCAAGCCATGTGACCAAACGAGTCCGAACCGGTTTATGTGTTTGATCCTTTGCTGCTTGCAGTTGTGTGTTAAATTTGAAATTTGAAGTTGACTTTGAAATGTTTTGTAAACACAATAAGAGAATAATAAAGTTTTGTTCCCTTCAAATTTGTCTGCAATTTGGTGTTATATACAACCCTTAACATGTCACGACTCTGGTTTACAGCAACTCCTGACATAATTACGAATACAAAAACCTTAAAACCAAAATCTGCTAATGTGTAACGTGTAAAGGAATACTGTAACATATTTTCATGCTTGTTGATGTTTCTAGAGTGAATACTCAAAGTATGCAATTTTCTTGTCCAGAAAAACATATGGCAACCATTTACAGTGGGGGTCATTAAAAAGGCTATTTCAGTTCATGACATATCTGCTGCTGCCAGTAGAGGGCGCTAAAGAAACTTCCAGAGGGAGCACTTTAATTATCCTATCTTAATTCATAGGATCAGGGTTAGGATTATGGATGGATCAGGGTTAGGGTTAGGATTATGGATGGATCAGGGTTAGGGTTAGGATTATGGATGGATCAGGGTTAGGATTAGGGATGGGTTAGGGTTAGGATTAGG
>CM051015.1:24962144-24997144 GCA_027704905.1 Muraenolepis orangiensis
CCCAGGAGGGTCCCCCAGGAGGGTTCTCCAGGAGGGTTCCCCAGGAGGGTCCCCCAGGAGGGTTCTCCAGGAGGGTCCTCCAGGAGGGTCCTCCAGGAGGGTTCTCCAGGAGGGTTCCCCAGGCCCTCCTGGGACTGCTGGTCCACAGTCTGGGTCTGTCTGTACCTCCTACAGTCCTCCCACTAGACTGAATGATGCTTTGACCAGGTGAATGCATGGTTTCCACATGGCTCTGTACAACAGAGATCTCCTCTAAAGGAAAGACATTGTTGTTCCATAACTACATTATGGAATTCAAAAAATTATTTGTTTCATGAAAATAAATGAATCCATCGAGGGTCATGGATGGGGTAATAGAGGATGTTCTGTATAACAGGTTATAGTTTAGTATATAGCAGACTTACTCAGCCTTACTTATCCTATTTCTGCACGTCTACCATGAAACAAAACAAATTCAAATTTAATTACATTACATTACAGTTATTTAGCAGACGCTTTTGTCCAAAGCGACTTACACGACTTACAATTTCAACAAAGGAAGGCTCATGTAAAACAACAATACGTTCAGGTAAAAGTACAATAAGGTAAAAGTAAAATAAGTTGGAAAACAATAGAACAAAATGAAAACAAAGATGATGATTGATGATGCAATGATTATACAAGATATCCTGCCTCCGGCTACATGAAGCTCGATCCTTCAGCAAGACGCCTGTGCCTGAACTTGCTGTACGTTGCTTTGGATAAAAGTGACTAATAATAAGGTTAATAACAATGTTACAATGAGCTATCTAATATTACTATATTTAGTCAAATTGCTTGAGAATTGTATAAATGATGGAGAGCTGCGGACCTGCTAGTTCAACCAGTGTTTCTACTGACTTTATTTTCCATTTGTTTCAAACAACGGTAACATTGACATATTTCTTTCTTCCAGCGGGGCATAATGGTGTCTCTCTACTGCTTGTCTGAGATTTTAATTCACAGATTCTTCTCACAAATCTACAAAAAACAGCTCCTCCCTGGACCATGCCAGTCAAGGCCTATTTGTGGCTGATCCACTTAACTAAAGCGCTACCTGACACATAAACACACAACTGGATTTACAATTGTTTATAAAACAGCAACATCTGGCTCCGAAACAGGAAGTAGAACCATGATTCTCTGGAGCGACCAATAGGAGACGTTGTGGACCCAACATGTGGGAGAGCGGGGGGCCCCTCACAATCGCCGACTCCGCCCTTCTCTGGGTCCTTCTGTTCTCCGGGATGTTCTTGGGCGCCGGTCCGGTGCTGGCGTGCCCCGAGAGCTGCCAGTGTGTGGAGCAGAGTGGCCTGACCGTCGTGCAGTGCGCCTCCCGCAACCTGGACCGCATCCCGCCGGACCTGCCCCGCGATACCGCCGTGCTCCTGCTGTCCTCCAACCGCATCACCTCCATCCCCGACCACGCCTTCCGGGAGCTGCGCCACCTGCGGGAGCTGGACCTGTCCGACAACCGGATCGAGACGGTGGACGCCGGGGCCTTCCGGGGCGTGGCCGACAGCCTGAGCTCGCTGGACCTCTCCCGCAACCGCCTCAGCGGCGTGCCCAAGGAGGCCTTCGCCCGGCTGCGGGCCACCATCGGCCTGTCGGACAACCCGTGGCACTGCGAGTGCTCCCTGCAGGAGATGCTGCGGGAGCTGCGTCTGGACCCGGAGACGGTGAACCGGGTCGTGTGTCGCACGGCCGAGCAGGCGGAGCACGTGGGTCAGCCCCTGATCCGGGTGCTGGACTCCGGGGTGAACCTGTGCAACTTCCACCGCAAGACCACGGACGTGGCCATGCTGGTCACCGTGTTCGGCTGGTTCTCCGTGGTGACCGGCTACGTGGTGTACTACGTGAGGCACAACCGCGACGACGCCCGCCGACACCTGGAGTACATCAAGTCCCTGCCCGGCGGGACCCGCATCACCAAGGACCTGGACACCGTCAGCACCGTCATGTAGTGCCGGGCTGTCTGGGAGGGAGGGGCCTGTGTGTGTGTGTGTGTGTGTGTGTGTGTGTGTGTGTGTGTGTGTGTGTGTGTGTGTGTGTGTGTGTGTGTGTGTGTGTGTGTGTGTGTGTGTGTGTGTGAGAGAGAGACACAGAGTGAGAGAAAACAATTGATTGAGAGACAATAAGGAACAGAGAGGTAGAGAGACCATGGGGTCCATGTGATACAGTGTTGGTACATTAATTGACCCAAGTATGAAGTGCACAATTTTGTTTAATGTTCCAAATGATTGTTTTTCATAAATTTAGAAAATGCAGTTTCACTGCCACTCAATACTCAGTGTGGTGGGGGCGGGATTAAAGCACAAACCAAGCCAATCAAATCAAAGCACCCTTACCAAACAGACACATTGAAAGTTCTGTCCAATGAAACAGCCTCTTGTGACTGCCACAGTGCTTTTTCCTCACTAAAAACGACACAGATCTGTGTATTTGTCATCTGGTCCTTCACTGAAGCAGTGTGTGTTGCATTGGTCAATGTTTGTGCAAACAGCAACACCTGATAACCTCATATCAACACACAGATACACACGCAGTGTGTATCTTTTATTTAATTTAAAAGAGTGGCTCACGACTGACTGTCTGTTTATTAATACTCACCCTAAACTGCCATGGTGGTCCGTTAAGTTGTCCATCATGTCGTAGTGTTGCTCAGGGACATCTCAAACACGTCTGTGAGATATACATGAACACGGAACAGCCCTTTTATTCTATTGATTTCACTGCACCCCTTCCTTCCCCGTGGGGGGGGGGATGCCAGTTAGGGGTTTACTGGTCATGATGGTTTTGCGCCTCCACTCTGAGAACTGTCCACCTTAGCGCTGTGCAGGGGCCTACATGGCGTGGGAAGTCACTTTCTTTACATAGGCTGTAGGTGAGATTTAACAGCTTCTATTTCAGTGTTATCTGTCAGCCATCCGTCAGCTATTAGATAGTCTGTAAGAATATCTGTTACAGGTGGACTGCGCCTTCCTCTCTATCTGTTTAGATGTTGGACTGTTCCCGTTTCCTGATTTCTGACCAATCAGGGCAATTCTTTCCTTGATTGGTTCAAGGAAGCCATCTTCCTTGTCAAGCACAAGGAAGTGAATTCAACCCTTCCTATTGGCCGAGGGCTGGTATGTAGAGAGGGAGGGCTGGTATATGTAGAGAGGGAGGGCTAGTATATGTAGAGAGGGAGGGCTAGTATATGTAGAGAGGGAGGGCTAGTATATGTAGAGAGGGAGGGCTAGTATATGTAGAGAGGGAGGGCTAGTATATGTAGAGAGGGAGGGCTAGTATATGTAGAGAGGGAGGGCTAGTATATGTAGAGAGGGAGGGCTAGTATATGTAGAGAGGGAGGGCTAGTATATGTAGAGAGGGAGGGCTAGTATATGTAGAGAGGGAGGGCTAGTATATGTAGAGAGGGAGGGCTAGTATATGTAGAGAGGGAGGGGTCAGGGCTCAGGACCGTGTGTCCTGAGCCCAAGTCGTCGCCCTGTTTCATGAAGGTGGCGTCTGCTTCTGCAGTTCCAATCCCAGGGAGCGCACACCTTCTGTGAAGCTCACCTGTAAGGAAGAACCCAGGGCCAATCTGTGGATCAAGGTGTGTTGTTTGTCAGACTGGAGCTGTGCATTTCTTTGGTAGTTCAGGTGGTAATTCCCTTTTTACTGTGACAAACATGTCCTCTATCTGCCAGGAATGGAGTTGGTTATTTGCAGTGATCCATTCACACTGTGCCAGCTTTTAAAAATAAAAATAATATTTTCCACATCCAGTTTTTTATTTGAATACTGTTTTTGATCAATACTTTTATGCTTTGATTTTAAATATAGAGACAAATTGATGAATATTCTGCCTTTATACTATATTTGATATGACGTAAACCTTGAAAATAGACAATTTACTGTAGCTCTTTCCCTGACCTTCAAATTCCAAAATATGCAGAATTCACCGGTTATCATTGGTGCCAGTGAGGGAAATTGAATAAAACCAAAAAGCACTTCTTGTTCTCAAAGGAGAACAAACCCACCACAAGAAATGCATTTCACAAAGGCTCTGAGGTTGACCTTTCACTAGAGATCTTACGCAACAACTTTTTGTCATCAATGAGCATAAGCACTGTTCCTTATATAGAAAATATGTTGTTATCTTAGTGCTGCTATTAGGATTTCAGTTTAAAATAAATAAATACCAATCAGAGAAAGCACTCATTACTCCCGTGACCTGTATCAGAGCTGTGCTGTAAAGCTGTAGTGACTTGCTGCCTACATCCAAGCCACAAGTATGAGTCAAAGTGGCTTGCAATACCCTACATTTTCATTTTCAAGTTGAAGTACAGGTAATTATCTTTATTAATAAAAAAATAAATAATAATAATAATAATTCATTGCATTTATATAGCGCTTTTCAAGACACCCAAAGTGCTTTACAACGTGTGAGTGTGGCTGTGTGCGTGCGTGTGTGTGTGTAATGACAGGAAAGCAATTAATTTCCGTTAGAACTTATGTTAACAACAACATTTACATAACTGCTTTTCATCATATACGCGCCTTGAAGGGCCAGAGTTAATTTCCGTTTTGAGTGTGATTTGGGTGTGTGGTGCCGGCCGTCCAAGGACCATAAGACGGCTCTGAGCTCCCTGGGTCCTCCCTCAGCTCCGTTTCAAACGGTTTCAAGTTTCAAGAATTGTATTTGCGAATTGCAACAAATGCCATTTTTTTCGGACTTTAGTCACAATCCGAGCATTGGAAGTGATGCTTTCCAAATATTACGAGGTTGTCCTCTATGCATTACTGACCTGTTGTAAGTGAGTTGTTCCAGATGATAGAAGCTATGGTTGGCTGTCTGAGATGAGGCTGGTCTCTTTCAGAAATAGACAATATGGTTTATCACATGGTCTATGATGGTGTGGATCAGTGACAATAGCTCTTACTCTCCCTGGTCCTCCTCCTCTCCTGGTCCTCCCAGCCTCCCTGGTCCAGATACACCACACATCCACACACACACACCACCACACACACACACCACACACACACACCACACACACACACACACACACACACACACACACCACACACACACACACACACCACACCACACCACACACACCACACCACCATACATACGTGTGTGGGTGTGTGTGTGGGTGTGTGTGTGTGTGAGATGCATTGTAAGTGTGCCCAACTGTGTGCCACCACGGTTCAGTTTCCGAGACGTCACCTCAGCGTCACCTGGCTCTCACCCCCATTCATCTCATCATCTCCATTGACTATCTGCATCCTCCGCTGGATGAACTCGCCCCATCGTGTAATGAATGCATCCCTGGCCACCAGCCAGTCAATCCTGCCCAGGGTGATGCATTGGTGGCCGCTGTCCTGCGGGGCGGCCGGCTTGGTTCCACCCTTTGCCGTCACCTCAGAGGCGGGCCAAGAGCACCCTGTGCTGCCTTTAAGCACCAAGCTCAAAATAGACTTGTTGTTGTTTTGGGTTGGTTATTATTTTTATTTTTTTCGGTCACATCCGGGTGTTTTTTTCAGTGTCTTTGCACTCCGCCAGCTCGCTGTCAGCATCGCAGGAGGGCAGCCAGCGCTGCTGCGGGAAGGAATTAAGATCAGTGGGTGGCAGTATAGCTCAGGAGGTAGAGCCTCACAACCGAAAGGTCGCTGGTTCGATCCCCCGGCTCCTCCTAGCAAAAACTGTTGAGGTGTCCTTGAGCAAGACCCCCTAACCCTAACTGCTCCTGACGTGCTGACTGTCTCCTTGCATGGCTGACTCCGCCGTCGGTGTATGAATGGGTAATGTGAGGACATGACTTGTAAAGCTATATAAAGGCTGGCATTATTATTATTAGATACTCCTCTCCTTAAGGCAATGTATTTCTAAATTATCTGTTGATAAAACAAATGCTGATCAGCTATTTCAATATAGAATTTGAGCTGCTGAAATAGAGGCTTCATACTATATTTAAGGTTTTGGACATTAGGTTAATTTCTGCATTGCTGTGTGCAAGCATTTTTTTTAAAGACAAGAAAGATCCATCATTTTGCTAGAAGCATGGATGAGACAAGACACCTTCTGTGATTGTGAATGTAAAACATCCTCCAGGAAGTTGAGATGAATGAAGCTCCATGGATCTTCCAGCGCTTAATGAGCCACCAACGGTCATCCGTCACGGGGCGTCATGGCAACCTGGAAGAGACGGAGGATGGGTGAGGTACTAATGAGCTTACAAAGGGTTCATCCTGTGTTGGGTTGGCGTGCGTGAGACAAAGGGGGAGGGGGGACCACCAGATGTCCTCCAAACCCCCTCCCCCTCCCCTGGTAGTCCCGCCTTGAGGCATGCATGGAGCTAATGCCGCTGCTGCATGGAAACCTGGTCCATAGATGTGTGCTGTGTGCGTTTGATCACCTCCCAGCTAGGTCTCCCTCTGCTCCCTGGTCTCCTACATCACACATGAATATCAATGACAATATAGCGTGAGCACATCCATTTTTAGCACACCCATCACTTTTTAAATGCATCATATTGTTAAAAAACGTTCTGAAAAAATAGCTTGCACCGAGAAATGTTGAATTCACAGGTAAGAACGCTTTGAGAAAGAATTATACAATTATACTTATGCTGGGTAAAATACAACAAACTAAATGTGCATTGTCCAGAAAAGGTGGGTTAGGGGGTAGAAACATCCCCCCCAGGCTACTGATTCTAAAGTGACCCTAAAGGGGCCCTAAAGGGGTCCTAAAGTTACACTAAAGTGACCCTAAAGGGGCCCTAAAGTGACCCTAAAGTGACCCTAAAGTGGCCTTAAAGTGACCCTAAAGGGGCTCTAAATCTCCCTCTTTAGACCCCCTAAAGTGACCCTAAAGGGGCCAATGCAATGCTTCCTCACCAGAGTCGTCTACTCTTGCGAGCCCACATCACGCGGACGTTGTTGAAGACGCTGAAAGCCGTTATGTTCTCTCCCCTCACACACAGGGAGGGGAGGTCATCTCAAGGTGAGCAGGAGAATCACAGGTCAACATGCTCAGGAATCAGCCATCAAACCTCAGAATCATTTCAACATTCTATGTATTTTTCAGGCACCTCAATCCACACACTGTTGAGCAGGGCACGTGTTCTCTCACACCACACAGTTGAAAATGATTTGTGATCTCACCATGTTACTGTTTGAAATGATTTGTGATCTCACCATGTTACTGTTTGAAATGATTTGTGATCTCACCATGTTACTGTTTGAAATGATTTGTGATCTCACCATGTTACTGTTTGAAATGATTTGTGATCTCACCATGTTACTGTTAGTTGTTTGAGTGACGTGACCCATAGGTTACCCCACAACATTTTTCTTCAGGGTGTTGATTTGCGTTCTCCGGCTCACCATTCTTCTCACCATTCTTCTCACCATTCTTCTCACCATTCTTCTCACCATTCTTCTCACCATTCTTCTCACCATTCTTCTCACCATTCTTCTCACCATTCTTTGAGATTTCTGCAACCAGCAGCGGAAAACATTGAGGATGGAACTTCACTGGCTTCACTGCCAAAATAATTCAATCCTTAATAACTTTTTAACTCAATATAATTGAAAAACAATGAAAAACATTTAAATTATCATATTATTATTAGAATTATTATAATAATAATGGCAATGATAATGATAATGATAATATTAATTATTATTATTGATAATAATAATATTATTATTTATTATTATTATTATTATTATTATTATTACTATTATTATTATTATCGGAAAGCAAATCACATAACCCTTGGCATCCCGTTGGCTTCGAATGATGGAGGGTTTCTCTGCCATCTGTCATCTCTGTTCATCTAAAGGCTGTTAGATGAACTACATGCTAGTCTCTTACACATCATGGCTGCCCGCTTGGGCAGTGTTGGTTGAAGTTGGGCCCGTGCGCGTACACACAACACATGCTGTTGGATTGTTTCGGCACTAGATGTCCATCCTTCTCCCAGTGGTCTCCTACACCACGCATGTGGTGGTAAACAGTGGAAACCGTGCTCTGGTGGACTGGAGTGTTTTTTGGACTCACTACTAATGGGCGTCTCCACAGCATAAGGACAGCCTTGCAAAAAGAAACCATAGCCATTAGTGGAGAGAGATACAGAGCGCAGTAGCATGCTCATTCAGTGTCAGGCCAGGCACGCTGAAGGCCAGGCACGTTATGAAATTGACTGTCAACACACAGTCAACCAGAACACATATTCTCACAGCGTATTTCACACACTAATAGCCGACAGATGGCTGGGATATTTCTAACAAATTACACTCACATTAAAGCGCTTAAATCTTACCTTCAACATCTGTAGGTTCAAGCACATACCTATGTACATGAGACTTGGCTTCAGACCCAAGACGTGACTGACCACTTTGTAATCAAATCACCACACAATTGAAGTCCAGCTTACAGGAAATGAGAGACGATTGGAGGCTCCACTGTGCCTGTTTCACAACTCACACTTTACCATCTTATTACCTGCTCCTAAGCGCTCATATTCCCCCATTGGGTCCACTAGGTCATGGTGGTGTCTGTAGATGACATGAGGAGGTGTTTGAGTCAGGTCATCTAATGCCGTCTATTTGTAGCTCGCTAACTGTTGCTCACGCAAGCAGAGAATTGATGAGAGCACTCGCTTGAGTGCACTTTAATGGATCTTCAAAGACATCTCTGTATGCCAATGACAGGAGGCGGTCTGTGATCTGCCAGAAAACACCACGTCAGGGCGGGAGAAGGTCAACATGATACAAGCAACCAGGGGCGGTAAATGTACTCAAAAGTTATACTCAAATCAGTCTGACTGGGGCCAGGTGAGACTGCTTCAACCAGACTCTAATCAGTCTGACTGGGGCCAGGTGAGGCTGCTTCAACCAGACTCTAATCAGTCTGACTGGGGCCAGGTGAGGCTGCTTCAACCTGACTCTAATCAGTCTGACTGGGGCCAGGTGAGGCTGCTTCAACCAGACTCTAATCAGTCTGACTGGGGCCAGGTGAGACTGCTTCAACCAGACTCTAATCAGTCTGACTGGGGCCAGGTGAGGCTGCTTCAACCAGACTCTAATCAGTCTGACTGGGGCCAGGTGAGGCTGCTTCAACCTGACTCTAATCAGTCTGACTGGGGCCAAATGAGGCTGCTTCAACCAGACTCTAATCAGTCTGACTTGGGCCAGGTGAGGCTGCTTCAACCAGACTCTAATCAGTCTGACTGGGTCTAGATGAGGCCGCTTCAACCAGACTCTAATCAGTCTGACTGGGTCTATTTGAGGCCGCTTCAACCAGACTCTAATCAGTCTGACTGGGGCCAGGTGAGGCTACTTCAACCAGACTCTAATCAGTCTGACTGGGGCCAGGTGAGGCTGATTCAACCAGACTAATCAGTCTGACTGGGGCCAGGTGAGGCTGCTTCAACCAGACACAAACCATACACCCCAATGCCAATACAGTTTTTTTTTAAGTTCCAGAAGTAAAATGTAAATATTCAAAGCTAATGGAACCTCACATATTATTATGAATATCATATAATAATATAAGGCAGTAGGAAGTTAATTTCAACTTCTTGCCCCAGTCAAATTGCAACAGTATATATTGGCCTGAAGGACTCTCCATAAAGCCTGTGCTACACACAACAGCACTGGCAAAATGTGGCAATATCCCCACCAACTAAATATATTCAACAAAAAAACAGCAATGAAGAAAACTTAATCCTGATGCAACTTGAATCTAAATCTGGAGGATTTTAATAATTGTTATTGCACATACATATACACTGGACTTGGCTATATAGCATTTTATATATTGCATTTTTATATATTTAACTTATACAGTTTTTAACTTTTTAACTTTTTATTCTATTCAGTTTTTTATAACTGCTGTCTGTCGTCTGGTATTGCACATAATATTTTCACTCATTGCTTATACTTGTGTAAACTGTGAAGTGACAATAAACTTAACTTGAACTTGACTGAAATTAGTTTCTCTGCATTTAAACCATCCTACACAGCGCCCGGGGAGCAGTGTAAGGGTCTGGTGCCTTGCTCAAGGGGCAGTGTCCAGGAGGGAAACTGGCATCTTTTTCCATACCAGTACCATTTCTCACTCCGTACTTGGTCCATTTCGGGGACTTAAACCGGCAACCCTCCAGTTCCCAAGCCAAGTCCTGACAGACTGAGCTCCTGGCGGCAGTTGCTCTTCAAAGACAAGGCAGAGGACTAACTTATTTCAAGGCATCCCTTACAGGACATTACAGGATTACCAAAACCTCTTGTTCAGCCTCAGCAGAAGCTGGTTCTCACAATGGATCACAATGTTTTAATGTTAAGATGTTTTGTACCATTATTTTTGATACACAAAATGAAATTAAGCTTAGCATAGGCTTCTAACTTTGTTTAAATTCATAGTTTAACTATTTTAGTTTGCACAAGTGAATGTAACGTTTACTTGCTATTGCATGAAAAACAATTGCTCTGTAGGTCATGGAAACTTCCTTTGCCAACATTTCCTTCATTATGTTCAATACATTTAAAGCATAAAGCAACACTTTCCAAGTTTAAGGACACCTTCATCCCTTGTCCAACATTTGGGGACGTGAAGGGCATAATGACACAGAATCCACGATCATCTCTCTAAATACCAGTCAATCATCTCTCTAAACACCAGTCAATCAACTCTCTGAACACCAGCCAAGTCCAGCTGGCAGAGCATCCATCAACGGCCTGCAGTACCTGGTGGTAATGTGAATACGCTTATCTTTCAGTTCTGTAATTCTATGTACCAGTCATCCAATTTGGACATGGGTCTCTCTCTCCCTGTAGAACATTGAGTGCCTTCGCGCTCATGGTCTTTGTGTATTAAGTGAGAAACACAATCTCAACAGGAGTGAACCTGTCAAAAAAACACCAAAATAACTACAATGACTTCAAAAAGCCCATGTTTACTGATAGCTACAATTTAAACTGCCCATTTTTAGAAGGAGATGGACATCAGTTGTTAGGGACTACCTTAGTTAGGAATTGTGTACCTATTGTTCTACTGTGATGATGATTGATTGATTAGATTCAAATGTGTTGTCAGTGTACAGCACACAGTACATTACAGAGATCCAAACTGTCTACTAGTTAAAAAAACAGGTATAAATATACTTCTAGAGTAGGTATTTAGATATAGGTATATAGATATATTTATTTATATTTATATTTATATATATATACAGGTAAGTATCAACAGGTAGTGAGCAGGGGTATGCAGTTATATCAACATCCATCCATCCATCTTCTCCCGCTTATCCGTAATCGGGTCGCGGAGGTAGCAGCTTCAGCAGGGGACTCCAAACTTCCCTCTCCCTGGCAACATCGACTAGCTCTGACTGGGGGATCCCGAGGCGTTCCCAGGCCAGTGTGGAGATGTAATCACCCCACCTGTACCTTGGTCTGCCCCGTGGTCTCTTCCCAGTTGGATGTGCCTGGAAAACCTCCCTCGGGAGGCGACCAGGAAGCATCCTTACTAGATGCCCGACCACCTCAACTGGCTCCTTTCTACGCCAAGGAGCAGCGGCTCTACTCCGACTCTCTCATGAGTGACTGAGCTTCTCACCCTATCCCTCAGGGAGATACCAGACGCCCTCCTGAGGAACCTCATTTCGGCCGCTTGTATTCGCGATCTCGTCCTTTCGGTCATTACCCATTGTTCATGGCGAGATCGAGAGCTTTGCCTTCTGGCTCAGCTCTCTTTTGGTTACAACGGTGAGCCAAAGTGCACCCAATACCGCTCCTGCTGCAACTATTCTCCTGTCAATCTCACCTTCACTTGGGATAAGGACTCCCTCCCTACTTGGAGTAGACAATCCACCGGTTTCCTGCTAAGAACCATGGCCTTAGATTTGGAATTGCTGATCCTCATCCCAGCCGCTTCACACTCCGCTGCAAACCGATCCAGTGAGTGCTGAAGGTCACATACTGATGACGCAAACAGGACCACATCATCTGCAAACAGCAGCGATTCAATCCTGAGCCCACCATACTGAAACCCCTCCCCTCCATGACTACGCCTTGAAATCCTGTCCATGAAAATCACAAACAGAATGGGTGACAAAGCGCAGCCCTGGCAGAGGCCAACACCCACTGAGAACAGGCCCGACTTACTACCGAGAATCCGGACACAGCTCTTGCTTTGGGAGTACAGAGATTGGATGGCCCTCAATAGTGACCCCCGCACCCCGTACTCCCGCAGCACCCCCCACAGTATTTCCCGAGGGACCCAATCATATGCCTTCTCCAAATCCACAAAACACATGTAGACCGGATGGGCAACTCCCAAGCCCCCTCCAGGATCCTTGCAAGAGTGAAAAGCTGGTCCGTTGTTCCACGACCAGGGCGGAATCTGCATTGTTCCTCTTCAATCTGAGGTTCGACTATCGGCCGAACCCTCCTTTCCAGCACCTTGGAGTAGACTTTCCCAGGGAGGCTGAGTAATGTGATACCCCTGTAATTGGCACACACCCTCTGGTCACCCTTTTTGAACAGGGGTACCACCACCCCCCGTTTGCCACTCCTCAGGCACTGTCCCAGACTTCCACGCAATGTTGAAAAGACGTGTCATCCATGACAGCCCCTCAACACCCAGAGCCTTTAGCATTTCTGGACGGATCTCATCAACCCCTGGGGCTTTGCCACTGCAAAGATGTTTGACTACCGTAGTGACTTCCTCCAGGGAGATTGATGTTTGCCGTCCTTCATCCTCCAGCTCTGTCTCTACCGTTGAGGGTGTAGTTGGGTTAAGAAGTTCCTCAAAGTGTTCTTTCCACCGCCCGATCACTTCCTCAGTTGAGGTCAGCAATGTCCCACCCTTACTGTACACAGCTTGGATGGATCCACGCTTCCCCCTCCTGAGGCGCCGGATTGTTTGCCAGAAACGCTTTGGTGCCGACAGTCCTTCTCCATGGCTTCTCCGAATTCCTCCCACGCCCACTGCTTTGCCTCCGCTACAGCCGAGGCTGCCGTCCTCTTGGCCTGTCGATACCTCACAACTGAGTCGAGTCTCACAGGCTAACATAGCCCGGAAGGCCTCCTGCTTCGCAGCTTCTTCTACCGCAGCTTCGGCAATAGAAGCTTTGAACAATGACCACTCTGGCTCAATGCCCCCAGCCTCCACAGAGATGCCCGAAAAATTCTGCCGGAGGTGGGAGTTGAAGGTCTCCCGGACAGGGGCATCCACCAGACGTTCCCAGTTCACCCGCACTACATGTTTTGCTTACCAGGTCTGTCCAGAGGCTTCCCCCGCCATCTTACCCAACTCACCACCAGATGGTGATCGGTTGACAGCTCTGCCCCTCTCTTCACCCGAGTGTCCCAAAACATGCGGTCTCAGGCCAGATGACACAATAACAAAATCGATCATTGACCTTCAGCCTAAGGTACTCTGGTACACTTATGAGCATCCTTTGAACATGGTGTTTGTTATGGCCAATCCATGACTAGCACAGAAATCCAATAACTAAACCCCACTCCGGTTCAGATCAGGTAGGCCGTTCATCCCCAACACGCCCCTCCAAGTTTCCCCATCGTTGCGTTGAAATCTCCCAGGAGGACTATGGAGACTATGGAGTCCCCTATAGGAGCCCCATGCAGGACTCCATCCAGGGTGTGCAAGAAGGTGGGATATTCCGAACTGTTGTTTGGTGCATAGGCACAAACAACAGTCAGAGTTTTCCCTCCCATGACCCTAAGGCGTAGAGAGGCGGCCCTCTCGTCCACCGGGGTAAACTCCAACAAAGCGGCACTCAGCCGGGGACTTGTGAGTATCCCCACACCTGCCCGGCGCCTCACACCCTGAGCAATTCCAGAGAAGGAAAGAGTCCAACCCCTATCCAGGAGTTTAGTTCCAGAGCCAATGCTGTGCGTAGAGGTAAGCCCCACCAGATGTAATTGGTAGCACTCCACCTCCCGCACAAGCTCAGGCTCCTTCCCCCCCAGAGAGGTGACATTCCACGCCCCCAAAGCCAGTCTCTGTTGGCTGGGTTTGGTCCGTCGAGGCCCCCTGCCTTCACTGCCACCTAACTGGCAGTGCACCAGCAGTTCTTCCCGTAGGTGGTGGGTCCGCGGGAAGGAGAAGTGGCCACGTTGCTTTTTCGAGCTATGCCCGACCGGGCTCCGTGGCTAACCCTCTTTCCGGGCCTGGCTCCGGAAAGGGGCCCCGGGCTTCCTCCGGGCAGGGTATCCTCACTTCTTCTTGTTTGTTTGTCCATTAGGGTCTTTGAACCATTCTTAGTCTGGCCCCTCCCCTGAGACCAATCTGCCATGGGAGACCCTACCAGGAGCACTAGGCTCCAGACAACACAGCTCTCAGGTTCACAGGGTCCCCAAACCTCTCCACCACCATAAGGTGATGGTTCCCGGAGACGAGTTCTATCAACAGTTGTAGATTAAAAAAAATATATAGTGATACTACTGAACAAGTAGTGAGCAGGCTTATGCAGTTATATCAACAGTTGTAGATAAATAATAATAATAAATAAGGCCATATGTCTGTTGTCCATGATATGCACACCAAGAGGTCGTCTTTGATTTTATAAATACTGTTTATCCGATCCATTTAGTTTTTTATGTTGTTTATGTGGTAGTTTTTAGATTTCATGCGCTCAATGATCGATTAAAAATAATCGATAATTAACCTCTAATTCAAGATTCAAGATTCAAGAGACTTTATTTATCCCGAGGGAAATTAAGGAAATGCATTAATGCATTAACACGAAAGTGACAAGCCTGTTTAAAAAATGTAGAAAGTACAGATATTTCTATACAAATGTAAAATATAAAAATGAATACTGAAGTAAAGTAAAAATACCTGAAACATCTACTCAAGTGGGAAGTTACAAAGTACAAATAATTTATTACTTCCCATCTCTGATTGCTTGTGACATGAATGTTCCATGAAAGTATCCCTAAACCAGCACCCATGTGTACAATGAACTGTTACATCCTAAACATCCTAAACATACTTTTTTTACCCATAAATGTAATTGTCTGAGTAATGTGTTTTTTATGTGTATTGTCTACAAAGTATCTCACTAGTGTTTGTTTGTGTTGTTTTGTTGTAAACACTGTAATGGCATAAAGCTGTAAAGTGTTTCTGTCCGAGGCCGTTCTCTTTGTGTTCATTGAAAGGTTCAGTCGATTCCCAGAAGCGTGATTCACAGAAGGAAGCAGGGCTGTGGGTTGGATGAAACACATCATAGTGTTGTTGTTGCTGTTTTGAAAGAGTGACTCAAGTGGTGCATGTGTGGATCATTTTGTTCCAAAAATCACAATTCTGAGAAAGGATTGTGAGGTTTTGATTGCATCACTTCCAAAAAGTGAGATGCTTAGCTCCAAGTGGTCTGGAGTGACTTAAGGTTAGAAACATGAATAACATGTAACATGTAACACGGTAACATTAAAGTGAACTCACCTCAATGTTATCTTAAAATGTGGGTGAATTTCTAAATGGTTTCATGTGTAAATGTCCTGGTGAGTCTGGGGGTGGTGTGCCCGGGAGAGAGAGGGAGGCTGGGGGGGTGGTGTGTGCCCGGGAGAGAGAGGGAGGCTGGGGGGAGGATGGGTGGTGTGCCCGGGAGAGAGAGGGAGGCTGGGGGGAGGATGGGTGGTGTGCCCGGGAGAGAGAGGGAGGCTGGGGGGAGGATGGGTCGTGTGCCCGGGAGAGAGAGGGAGGCTGGGGGGAGGATGGGTGGTGTGCCCGGGAGAGAGAGGGAGGCTGGGGGAGTGGTGGTGTGCCCGGGAGAGAGAGGGAGGCTGGGGGGATGGTGTGTGCCCGGGAGAGAGAGGGAGGCTGGGGGGAGGATGGGTGGTGTGCCCGGGAGAGAGAGGGAGGCTGGGGGTGGTGTGCCCGGGAGAGAGAGGGAGGCTGGGGGTGGTGTGCCCGGGAGAGAGAGGGAGGCTGGGGGGAGGATGGGTGGTGTGCCCGGGAGAGAGAGGGAGGCTGGGGGGAGGATGGGTGGTGTGCCCGGGAGAGAGAGGGAGGCTGGGGGGAGGATGGGTGGTGTGCCCGGGAGAGAGAGGGAGGCTGGGGGGAGGATGGGTGGTGTGCCCGGGAGAGAGAGGGAGGCTGGGGGGAGGATGGGTGGTGTGCCCGGGAGAGAGAGGGAGGCTGGGGGGAGGCTGGGGTGGTGTGCCCGGGAGAGAGAGGGAGGCTGGGGGGAGGATGGGTGGTGTGCCCGGGAGAGAGAGGGAGGCTGGGGGGAGGATGGGTGGTGTGCCCGGGAGAGAGAGGGAGGCTGGGGGGAGGATGGGTGGTGTGCCCGGGAGAGAGAGGGAGGCTGGGGGGAGGATGGGTGGTGTGCCCGGGAGAGAGAGGGAGGCTGGGGGGAGGATGAGTCGTGTGCCCGGGAGAGAGAGGGAGGCTGGGGGGAGGATGGGTGGTGTGCCCGGGAGAGAGAGGGAGGCTGGGGGTGGTGTGCCCGGGAGAGAGAGGGAGGCTGGGGGTGGTGTGCCCGGGAGAGAGAGGGAGGCTGGGGGGAGGATGGGTGGTGTGCCCGGGAGAGAGAGGGAGGCTGGGGGGAGGCTGGGGGTGGTGTGCCCGGGAGAGAGAGGGAGGCTGGGGGGAGGATGGGTGGTGTGCCCGGGAGAGAGAGGGAGGCTGGGGGGAGGATGGGTGGTGTGCCCGGGAGAGAGAGGGAGGCTGGGGGGAGGATGGGTGGTGTGCCCGGGAGAGAGAGGGAGGCTGGGGGGAGGATGGGTGGTGTGCCCGGGAGAGAGAGGGAGGCTGGGGGGAGGATGGGTGGTGTGCCCGGGAGAGAGAGGGAGGCTGGGGGGAGGATGGGTGGTGTGCCCGGGAGAGAGAGGGAGGCTGGGGGTGGTGTGCCCGGGAGAGAGAGGGAGGCTGGGGGTGGTGTGCCCGGGAGAGAGAGGGAGGCTGGGGGGAGGATGGGTGGTGTGCCCGGGAGAGAGAGGGAGGCTGGGGGGAGGCTGGGGGTGGTGTGCCCGGGAGAGAGAGGGAGGCTGGGGGGAGGATGGGTGGTGTGCCCGGGAGAGAGAGGGAGGCTGGGGGGAGGATGGGTGGTGTGCCCGGGAGAGAGAGGGAGGCTGGGGGGAGGATGGGTGGTGTGCCCGGGAGAGAGAGGGAGGCTGGGGGGAGGATGGGTGGTGTGCCCGGGAGAGAGAGGGAGGCTGGGGGGAGGATGGGTGGTGTGCCCGGGAGAGAGAGGGAGGCTGGGGGAGGATGGCAGCGCTTTGCTCCTCCTGGAGATGGAGGTGATTATTCCTAAGTGTTCTTTGACCGTGTATTGATTGACCCTGATATTTATCTTCCCATCAGACAGCCGGCTTCAGCCGGACTATAACCCAGGGCTGAGGACATCGGCCAATACAGTGTGTATGTGGTGTGTATGTGGTGTGTGTGGTGTGTGTGGTGTCTGTGGTGTGTGTGTGGTGTGTGTGGTGTGTGTGGTGTGTATGTGGTGTGTATGTGGTGTGTATGTGGTGTGTATGTGGTGTGTGTATGTGGTGTATGTGGTGTGTATGTGGTGTGTGTATGTGGTGTGTGTGGTGTGTATGTGGTGTGTATGTGGTGTATGTGGTGTGTATGTGGTGTGTATGAGGGCCTTCAGAGACGGGGACAGGGAGCAGATGAGGCGGGTTCAGAAGGAGCTGAAGGAGAGGATCCAGTAGGGCAAAGACAACTACAGGAGGAAGCTGGAGCACAAACTCCAGCAGAACAACCTGAAGGATGTGTGGAGTGGCATGAGGAGCATCACTGGCTACAAACAACCTGGTAGCCAGACAATAGGGGGGTCCTGACCGGGCCAACGAGTTGAATTTGTTTTTCAATAGATTCAATGAGTGGGCTCCGGTCTACCCCCCCTCCTCCAGCTCCTCTACAACCATTCCCCTCCAGCCCCCCAGCCCTGCTGTCCCCCCTCCCCCACCATCCCTCTCCAGCGACAACATACCTGTTCTCTCTCCCCACCACCACTACCTCACCCCTTACCTCACCCCTCCCCCATCAACACAACAGAGACTCTTCCTGCCCCCACACACGGCACACAGACCTTCACAGCTGAGCAGGTGAGGAAAGTGCTGTACAGGCTCCACCCAGGCAAGGCTGCTGGGTCCTCAAAACGTGTGCTGCCCAGCTGAGTGGAGTCCTGCAGTACATCTTCAAGCTGAGCATGAGACTGGAGAGGGTTCCTGTGCTGTGGAAGACATCCTGCCTGGTGCCGGTTCCGAAGAAGGCACGTCCCAGCACCTCAAACGACTACAGACCGGTGGCGCTGACGTCCCACGTGTCGAAGTCCTTTGAAAGGCTGGTCCTGTCACTTCTTCGGCCCCTGGTTCTTTCCCCATTCCTGTTTACCCTGTACACCTCAGATTTTCAGTTCAACTCTGAGTCCTGCCATCTGCAGAAGTTCTCGGATTATAAATACCTGGGAGTTCACCTGGACAACAAACTGGTCTGGGCCAAGAACTCTGAGGCTGTGTACAAGAAGGGCCAGAGCCGTCTCTACTTCCTGCGGAGGCTCCGGTCCTTCAACGTTTGCAACACGATGCTGAAGATGTTCTACCAGTCGGTGGTAGCCAGTGCCATCTTCTCCGGTGTCGTGTGCTGGGGAAGCAGGTTGAGGTCAGCAGACGCCAACAAGATCAGCAGGATCGTCAGGAAGGCTGGCGCTGTCCTGGGGGTCCAGCTGGACTCCTTGTTGGTGGTGTCTGAGAGGAGGATGCTGCGCAAGCTGCGTAGTATCCTTGACAACAACTCTCACCCTCTCCATCAGGTGCTGACCTCATACAGAAGCACCTTCAGCAACAGACTCATTCCAGCCAGGTGCACCACAGAACGCCACAGGAAGTCCTTTCTTCCTGTGGCCATCAGACTCTTTAATTCATCTACCTCGGGTGGTGAGAGGTAGATTGTAGATTGGAGACTCAGTTACCTGAAGTCAACACACTGTAAATACTTTTCACTTTTCACATGTCACTTTTTCAGTACTCATCTGAATTATTTATTTATTAGTATTTATTACTGCCAATTTGCACTATACGCATTGTTGTATATTGTATATACCTACGTATTACTGTAATAATACTTTAAATTGTACAATTCATCTGTCTATACATTTATATTACAGTTATATTTTGTTTATACTAGTTTAGTTTAGTTTAGTTTGTTGTTATTTAGTTTTTAGGTATTAGTATATTTTGTGTGCAATTATTCCCCCTGTTTCAACTGTTGCACCTTAATTTCCCTCGGGATAAATAAAGTTATCTGAATCTTGAATCTTGAATCTTGAATCTTGAATCCCCCATCGAAAAGCATGAAAATGTCACAATTGTTTTGTACAGTGCTGTACATTAAACATACGACAAGCTTTTCTGTTGTTTATCTTTTGTGTTTTGGCAGTTATTGAAAATAGATTAAAAAAAATAGCAACCTCAATGATCTATATTGTAATGATATGAGATAACATAAAATATTTGGCCATATTAATTGAAAGGCATTCCTCTATATTTTGTATATTATCATGAAAGTATCTCATGAATTCAACAAACCAGTTAACCCTCGTCTCCCCCCACAAACAGCCTGGACCAGATCCCATCAACCTCAAGGTCACAACAACACAGCGGTTGAACATCGATGGACCTCCACGGCCCCTCCTCCTCCAGGGGAGTCCCTGTGAACACATGCACACAACTAGTATATCCACCCATGACCCTGGCAACCCAACCAGTGTTTGTGAACTCCCTGAATTCATCAGCGCATAATGAATACCCCTTTGAACCCGTCTGATCTGGGGGGGGGGGGGGACTCGGACCAGCTGGGGGGCTCCCCCCGTTTACAGAGCGAGGAAAGCATTTTTGAGCCTATTAAAATTTAAATTTTGTAACATTTTAATAAAAAAACACCATATACAGTACGTGACATCAATCTGTGGCAGCCACAGATACTTCTGACCCTTGGTCCCTGACCGAGGTCCCCTGGCTCTCCACCCATGAGTTGGACACACAAGGCCTGGGAGATTTATGTGAAGACAAACAGCGGCGGTGTTTCCTGATCAATCCCACGCAAACCCAGCTGTGATTAACACGGACAAACCAAGCGCTGCCTCATAAAGGACGGAGACAAGGGGTTTTAAACACAACTAAACAACTATTGTGCTTGAAGGAACAGATCAGGGATAATTACACATGCAAATGTGACCTTAAATGTGACCTTGTGAGTAATAATTGATGTTGAGGCACGAAGGAACTTTCACAAGCTGTATTGATTTTCTGACTCTCCCTCTCCCTCTCTCTCTCTCTCTCTCTCTCTCTCTCTCTCTCTCTCTCTCTCTCTCTCTCTCTCTCTCTTACGAAATTGATTTAACAGTTAAGACCCTTCTTAGCCAATCATTTCAGCAATGCATCATCATCATCATCATTTGATTTTCATCAATGATGGAAAATGGGTAACCCCATTGGATCATTGGTTCTTATACTGTCCAATTAAGAAGCGTAAACTATTTTCACAACTGGTGGACAGGAGAGGTGATCCTATTTTAGAGGCCTAGCCGTCTAGGCTTAGCGTTATAGGCTTGTCCCATGCGCGCAACGTGGGCCCCAGCCTGATGGGTGAGGTGAAGCTGCTTGTGGAGCCGCTCCACCTCAGCCTAATGGGCTGAGGTGAAGCTGCAGGGTCTGAGCAGCAACGAGTGTCCTCATTGATCAGCCTGGGCAGCTTACGATGACAGAGAGAGCACCAGCCCACCGGCATGCTTGGCAGAAACCAAGGCCAGTAAAAGGGCCATCTTTAAAGACGCTGTCTGTTCTGATCAGAACGAGGCTGTTGCGTATCAGGTGAAAGAAAGTTGTTCACAGGAGGCATCAGCCACTCACCTTCCATTGAGTGGGAGAGGCATGCTTTCTTTGAGGTCTAAGGATGTGAACAAATTGTCCTCTTTCACACATCGTAGCAGCACTCTGATTGTAAGCATTCTGAATTTCCTTGTTGAAAACGAGGAGATCCAATATTGGTCTAATCTACCCTGACTTCTCTCACACGGGAACTACACGGGAACGCCCCCCAAAGCCCGACGAGGCCCAGGCTAAGCTTGTCGCTCTAGAGTCACTGGACTGAAGGAAGGAGAGTGGCAGGCGAAAGCTAACCTGTCACAACAGTCCAGGGTGCTGTTTATCTTAAGGAAATAATTCTTTAAAGATGTACTGCCGTTCTGAAGAACGGTCTTTATTAGGGAGAGACTGTAGCCGGCTGATCCTAGGTCGGGGCCAGCTTCCACTGCTTCCGGGGAACCCCGCTGGGAGGTAGGTGGCGAGCTGGTGCGCTGGTCGGAACAATGTCTCCCTCGCCTGCAGAGGTCCAGGCCTCCGCCCTGGGGAAGGCAGTGAAAGCCTTCACTGGCGACTTCAGGGAAGACGGATCCTTGCTCACACACAGTGAGATACGATGGTATCTATACGTCTATGGACGCTTAGAACTTGTTTATTTCTGGCTGGTTGAACACTTTGCTCACAGCCTCCATTGCTTCATTAAACTGTATTTTCCTTGTCCTCTTAACCACCCATCATTTATTCTAGCAGCTGAAGCATGGATGTTAACTCTTGCTGAAACGTGCCCCATGTTTTGAGTAGGCGTCAGGATGGTTCCTGTCATCCAACCTCCCTGGCGCTCCTAAATGATAAAACACAATTAGTGACCTCTTCGCCGAATTGTTCGCGTGGTGCAAAGAATCTAAGTTTAATAATTAGTAAGAACTAAAAATATTGATTACCTGAGATGAAATGATTGCTTCACACACGGGTAGACTTGATTTTCTCCTCCGTTAGATCGTGTTTTGATCTACCAATTTGATTAAGCCATGCTCGCCTTCTTTCTGTACTGAGGGCCAGAGTTTGCTCCTCTTGATTATTGATTATAGAAAGAATTATAAAAAACTTAAATTGGCCACTTTCACGAGGGCTATTGTGGCCAAAATTGTACACTGCGCAGATATATAGCATGACTGATAGAGCGCTCGAAAAGAAAGAAACTAAAAGTTTTAAACGCCTGACTAATAGTGAGTCTGTAGCTGATAGCAGATTGTATATCGACCAACATGGCTGATGTCATATTTAAATCAGATCTGACTTGCAAGTCATCAATACTGGTAGACTTAGACGTGATGACATCACTTTCACGTGACGTCCTAGCGTTATAGGAACGCCCACCTGGAAGGCAGAACAAGGCTTCATTCTGCATTCAATAGCTTCTTTATTGAGGTATTTTAAGCAGGTTTAGACAAAATGCTGGACAGTTGCATTCGATGAAGAGACAAGCCTGGGTTGAGAAAATCACCCAGAGAGAAGAAGATTGTGGATTTTTTCTGTGAAACGCTCCTCCGTCCCCGGAGAGGGAAAATAATGGAAACCATGGATGTTCGATCCATACACATGTGCTTTATATGGATCGCAGGTGCCCAAAAAGTAGTTTGTTTCGAATATATTTTATTTTTATTTTTTTCATTTAAATATTCGTGGCTTGAAAGATGGGAAATTGACAGGCCTGTGCTGAGGTTCTGTACAATGCACTGCAGTTCTGAACGATGTCTGAATGGAGACCTGTTTAAGGCTCAAATAAAATACTACAAATTCATGTCCAGGGTAGTCTCAGAGACTTTAGATAAACATCAGAAGTATGGGGCATTTCACTTCATTTAGCTCTAATTAGTTAGAAGAACAATCATGTTCCTAAGGAGGGGCTCTCTAGGGGCTCTATAGGGGCTCTATAGGGCTCTAGGGGCTCTATAGGGACTCTCTAGGAGCTCTATAGGGACTCTATAGGGGCTCTCTAGGGGCTCTCTAGGGGCTCTATAGGGACTATCTGGGGCTCTATAGGAGCTCTCTAGGGGCTCTCTAGGGCTCTATATGGGCTCTCTAGGGGCTCTCTAGGGGCTCTATAGGGGCTCTCTAGGGGCTCTATAGGGGCTCTCCAGGGGCTCTATAAGGAATCTCTAGGGGCTCTATAGGGGCTCTCTAGGGGCTCTATAGGGACTATCTTGGGGCTCTATAGGGGCTCTCTAGGGGCTCTCTAGGGCTCTATATGGGCTCTCTAGGGGCTCTCTAGGGGCTCTATAGGGACTATCTAGGGGCTCTATAGGGCTCTATAGGGGCTCTCTAGGGGCTCTCTAGGGGCTCTCTAGGGCTCTCTAGGGGCTCTATAGGGGCTCTCTAGGGTCTCTATATGGGCTCTCTAGGGCTCTCTAGGGGCTCTATAGGGGCTCTCTAGGGGCTCTATAGGGAATCTCTAGGGACTCTATAGGGGCTCTATAGGGGCTCTCTAGGGGCTCTATATGGGCTCTCTAGGGGCTCTATAGGGGCTCTCTAGGGGCTCTCTAGGGGCTCTATAGGGAATCTCTAGGGACTCTATAGGGGCTCTATAGGGGCTCTCTAGGGGCTCTCTATGGGCTCTATAGGGGCTCTCTAGGTGCTCTCTAGGGATCTGTAGGCGCCCCCTGACGGTATGAGTCTCGACCCGGCAGAACCATATCAAACCTTAGGACTATATAGCTGACCATCAGTTGGAAGGGACTAAACAAAGTGTCAAAAGTGTTAAACTTCTGTTGATTATGTTGTCATGGCTTTGATCTTTCAAAATATATTACAAACTCATTTCTACTAGGCAGAAACGCTCAGGTTTCACTAACGCTTCAGGAGATCCGAACACAACGGCATCGTTTCCATTAGCAATCTCACAGTTTATTCATTAAAGGAGAAGCTTTTCCTGATTGGCTCTTGTGAGCTAACTATCTGTCCTACCCAATGGACGCTTGTGGGGGGAAACTTTCTGGAGTTCATTGGATACTATCTACTCACCATGAGCCTAATGCCATGTGGATAAGGTCTGTTCTATGTTCCCTTGTCGATGAACCTGAAACATAGCAACTATACATCAGGTACTCACCTAGCTACGCTTAGATTTCATGGCCTGCTAGTGATGGAATAAAGACCTTCCACACTCACATAATTGCTAACAAAGGACTGATAACTAAAATTATAGCATCGCCTTCCGTTTGTTGGAAACCCAGCAAAAAACCCAACCTCAGCCAGTATTGATAACTAAACTTTTCCTGTAGCCGGTAAGGTAAGCTAAAACGTCTGGACACCAATGTCATTCCAGTGTCTGGAAGGGTTTAAGATCAAAGCCATGTAGTAGCCACTGTAGAAATACATTTGTTAAAATTGCCTTGTAAACCTCCACCTTGCACTCTGGAATGTATTTCTCAACGATTCCGGACAAATATCAACATAACAAAACAGGAAACCCTGCCCCACTCTGCCCCTCTCACTTGCTGGTTGCCGGTACAGGAGATGTTTTGTCTCCCCTCAAGTTAACAGCTATAATATTGTTAAAGTTCTTGATCTAAGATTAAATCCATGGGTAACCTTAGGCTCGTAAGACTGTCCTGATTCACATTATATTTCTCTCTGTGGTGATTATGTTTGGTTTAACCTGTGTTCCTTAAACACCAAATCACCACAGGTATGCAGCCTCAGTGTCTAATCAGTCTGAATTAGTTCAGGTGAGACTGCTTCAACCAGCCGCTACAAACCACACACTCCACACAATTTACTCCACACTCCACACGATTTACTCCACACTCCACACTCCACGATTTACACAAAAATGTAAATCATCAGTCAATTCAGCATCCTTGGGGGTGAGTTTCAGCGTGAGTTCCGACGTGGTCTGCCAACGTCTGCCAACGTCTGCCACTGTCTGTCGTCTGCCAACGTCTGCCAACGTCTGTCGTCTGCCAACGTCTGCCACCGTCTGTCGTCTGCCACCGTCTGTCGTCTGCCAACGTCTGCCACCGTCTGTCGTCTGCCACCGTCTGTCGTCTGCCACCGTCTGTCATCTGCCAACGTCTGCCACCGTCTGTCGTCTGCCAACATCTGCCACCGTCTGTCGTCTGCCACCGTCTGTCGTCTGCCACCGTCTGTCGTCTGCCAACGTCTGCCACCGTCTGTCGTCTGCCACCGTCTGTCGTCTGCCACCGTCTGTCGTCTGCCACCGTCTGTCGTCTGCCACCGTCTGTCGTCTGCCACAGCTGAATCAAAAAAAACATGGCAGTGCCCAAGGAAAGTGTAGCAATCTATGGAGCAATTAAACCTGTTTGAAATATATTGAATAATGAAAAATTACTGTAACATAAATTAGCATGAAAGACTATTTTACTTTCAATCTAATTCGGCAAGAGCAAGGAGAGCAAGGGTGTCACTATTTTAAGTGAATTGGCTGGAGTTTTTTGTGTAAAGCACATTTTGTAAATCAAGTGTCATGTCCAGAAAATTATGTTAAGTTCATTGAATTGGTTTTTGTCTTGTGCTTGTGGTTTTTCGTGATTCCCTGTTTTATTCTGAAATGTAACCTCCCTCTCATGTTTTCCCGCCTGTGTGATTGTCTGCCCGCCCCCTGATTGTTTCCACCTGTTCTGTTCCCTTGTGTTTAAATAGTCTGCGTCTTCCTTTGTTCTGGTCCAGTTCGTCTTGTTTCATGCCAGAGGCACTTTGTTTCCAAGTCTTGCTACGCCATTGTCAGGTTTTGTTCTTTGGTCTTTTGCCTTTTAGCTTTAAGCTTTTCCCTCATCTGAGTGGTTTTTGTTGTACTTTGCATCCATCAGTAAAGACTCTTTATTTGATACTTTTGTCTCGAGTCGTACATTTGGGTGTATCACCCAAATGTACGGGAACTGCACCGCACTCAAGCGCAGAGCGCTTCAAAGGGCGGTGGGACGGCCCAGTATATGGTTGGAGGTGAGCTCCCCTCCCTCCTGGATATATACAACCAGCGGTGCGTGGCCAAGGCCAAACGCATCATAAAGACATTGCCAACCCCAGCCACGAACTGTACTCACTGTTACCGTCAGCCAGGCGATACCGCAGTATCAAGTGCCGTACAAATAGACTCAGAGACAGCTTCCACAGTCAGGCCATCAGGCTGCTGAACAAGGGCGTATAGCATATAACAATGTATATTTTATTACATTGATTTATATATACATATTGCTCTTTTTCTGTGCCGATATATTGCATTTTATAAATTGCATTTTTATTTTATATATTTGACTTTATACAGTTTTGTTTTTTTACTTCTTTCTATTCTGTTTTTATTCTATTTTATCTTATTTTTATAACTGCTGTCTGTCGTTGTGTATTGCACATAAGATTTTAGACTTGGTGTCTTGCCCCCTTGTTCCTAGTGATGGGGAGGAGAGAGGCTGTGGCTCATCTCAGCTGGTCAGAGATGAGGAGGTCTGGACCAGGCGCCTAAGTCCCGACTTAATGGAATCCTATGACATCTACTGTCTCATACCAGTGGCGAAGCGTGTCTATCACAACTGGACCTTCTGTAGACCAGGGGTTCCACAACTTTTCAGCCCGCGACCCCCAACATAACAGACCCCCCCCCCCCCCACTATCACCGGAGGGACTGGAACATTAAAAACAACGTGTGCGCAGAGCTTCACCATCGAGAACATCGTGAAGTCCAAGGGGGGGGGGGGGGGAATCGTGATATTGAAAATTGTGTGTGGCTTTTTTTTCAGCTCCAAATGATACTGTCGTGAATCTGTCGGAATCAAAATTCATTTTTCGTCACCCGTACATATATAAAAATATCTATGCACACGTTATTATTAACAATAAAAACCTCATGGTCACATCAAGAGGATTCTGAAATCATCTCGCGACCCCCCCCCCCCTCGGGGTCCCGCGGGACCCCGAGGGGGGGGGGGTCGCGAGATGATGTGACCACCCACTTTGGGAACCCCTGCTGTAGACCACCACCCACACCATCACCACCACCATTCGAAAATTCAGTTGTTCTAGTCAGACGGACGTCACGGAGGAGTCACTTTATGCCTTATCTCATTTAGGCAGATCAGATTGTCGCAGCCAATTTCCAAGTGTACCATAGTTGTAAAGCAGAGTCCATGTAGTGAAGTAACAGACCACCACAGACCACCACACACAGGCTATCGGTTAAAGGGACAGTCTAACACGCTTCACGTGAAAAGGCTTAACGTAACTTTGGAACTTTAAGTTCCAAAATAGCGATCAATAATCACCAAATGTCTCTGGCATATGTCTTGTCATTAGCACTTTCACCTGTCAAAATGAAAGTGAAAAGGTGAAAGTGCTAATGACAAAACATATGCAAATTAGGTGATTATTGATCGTGGTTTTGTAACTCTTAGTTACGTTAAGTCTTTTCACGTTAAGCGATGCAAGAAAGATCAGTCAAACTCTCAATTAAATGCACAACAATGCTTAACAAACCCAAGACAGCCATTAACTAATCAGTCAACAAGTGTGTGGAAACAAAATGCACCAACCAGCTCAACGAGACGCAACACTGAGAGAAAACCAGCAAAGACAAATGAGTCTCACTCACCAATGATGTTCACTTAAAGACCAAATCCATTCTCCTGTCCTTCTGGATGAATGGTTCGACCACCATCAGGTCATAAAGATGATCGCTTTTCAGATCCAAAATAAGTTCCAATTCCCTGCTCTCTTGTCGGTCCCAAATAGCAACACTCCCATCAGTAGAGCCTCTTGTGGCTAGTAGAGCCCGTTAGCCACGGGGATCGTTCCCAGTTGCTACACTGAAAATGGCGAACATAACCTGCTTTGACTACTTGAGTCAGCTCCAGATTGTCAGGTGTTGGACGGCCTCTTTTAATAATGTCCATTTTAACATTAAATGGTCGTCTTGAAAATGGTTCACACAATAATTCCGCCACGACATCATCTTCACCTGTTGCCATTTTGGCGTAAAAAAAACAACGTAGAAAACGTAACACTACGCTAGATCCACTCTCGCGCCAGCCACCACCTTGCACCCTCTAGCTCCATATTGAGCTGCCGGGGAAATCTGAAAGAATACGCCCATTGGCTACAAATCACGATATGATTGGTTGATCAAATTGTCAATACAAACGTACGCTATCATTCCGTCTAAGGGCCAATGTCAGCGGGAATACTTTGGTTGATTTACGTTGGATATTCTTCCCAGCAACCCAGAAAAATATCTGATTGGTTGCATTGTTTTTCCAACACAAAACCACTCAAATGCGTCGTGCATGGACCGAGAAAGACAAACAAATCAACGTAACACTGTATTATAACACAGATACGATTCTCATTTATTCATTTTATTTAAATTTTATTAAATGTTATTAAATTGTATTACATTTTATTAATACAATTAATTCGATTCTTTGGTTTCATCTGAGAGTTCCAGGGTCTTCTCTGAATACCTTGAAGGCCCTGACGCTTCACCACTGTCTCATACACACGCAAGCACACGCACACACACTCTCTCTCTCTCTCTCTCTCTCTCTCTCTCTCTCTCTCTCTCTCTCTCTCTCTCTCTCTCTCTCTCTCTCTCTCTCTCTCTCTCTCTCTCTCTCTCTCACCCACCCACCCACCCACACACACACACACACACACACACACACACACACACACACACACACACACACACACACACACACACACACACACACACAATCACACATGGTAACATATGCAAACACTGACATCCCTCTCCATAAGAGACACCTCTGTTCCCCATGTTGGAGTCAGGTCAGTTGTGGTGAGTCTAGCCCTTAATCACAGTTACAGTCTCAAAGGGCTGAAAGGGATTTTCATTTGACAAGGGAATTGTACTCTAATAGCTGGTAGCTGTAAGTGAATAAGCTAATTGCTCTGAGTTTATGTTTTGGAAGACAGAAAAAAGCCATTTTTTACATTCATGCAGTTTCACCAAACAGCCCCGTATTACGTCCTAAGCTGCAGTTTTCGACTTAATTTGCATAAATGGTAAGTAAGTAAGCAAATCAATTAAAAGTAGATTTTTTTTATAGCACCTTTTACAGAGAATAGAATCGCGAAGTGCTTTATATTCAAAATGCATGGCCAATGCACGGTGCATACAACACAGTGTAAACACAGAAAATAAATAAATAAACAATATGATAAGAGCAACACAGCACAAACAGAAAAATCAAAAGCATGCATAACATAGGTTCAATAGAAAAACAACAAAAACGATCTGAACATAAATCAGATGGAAAGACCACAGTTGAACCAAATGCCTGTTTATATGTATGGCTGTTTGTTTAACACGTTACATGACTCCAAGGATGGAAGTGAAACAGGGAGGGGGTTCCACAGTTAGGGGCCACAGTTTGAACATCACGGTCCCCTCAGGTAATATCCTGGGTAGGTGTGTGAGGACAGATAAGGTCAGCAATGTAACCAGGAGACTGGACACCCAGAGACGCCAACAAGATCAGCAGGATTGTCAGGAAGGCTGGCGCTGTCCTGGGGGTCCAGCTGGACTCCTTGTTGGTGGTGTCTGAGAGGAGGATGCTGCGCAAGCTGCGTAGTATCCTTGACAACAACTCTCACCCTCTCCATCAGGTGCTGACCTCATATAGAAGCACCTTCAGCAACAGACTCATTCCACCCAGGTGTACCACAGAACGCCACAGGAAGTCCTTTCTTCCTGTGGCCATCAGACTCTTTAATTCATCTACCTCGGGTCGTGAGAGGGACAGTGGAGACGTACTTATTATTTATTTTTTTTGGTCAACGCACTGTAAATCATCTCACTGTAACTTTGCACTGTTAATTATATTTCAAATTGTAATTCACTTTTCACTTTTCACATGTCACTTTTTCAGTATTCATCTGAGTTATTTATTAATATATTATTACTGCCAATTTGCACTATACGTATTGTTGTGTATTGTATATACCTACGTATTACTGTAATAATACTGTAAATTGTGCAATTCATCTTCATCTATCAATACATTTAGATTTCATTTAGAATTATTTTAACTATATTTTTGTTTATACTAGTTTTATTTAGTTAGTTGTTGTTTTTGTTTTTTAGCTTAGGTATTAGTATTTTTGTGTGTGCATTTATTCCCCCTGTGTCAACTGTTGCACCTTAATTTCCCTCGGGATTAATAAAGTAATCTGAATCTGAATCTGAATCTGAGGTCTGAAGGTGAGAAAGATAACTGCTCTCCTGTTGTTACTTAAAGCAACAGCGTGAAATGAATAATCCGATTGTTGCTGTGTGTAGCTGTACAGTCATGTGTGAGAGTACAGCCGGGGACCGAGGCAGCAGCCTTGGGGTTCTCCGGTGTTGAGGACCAGAGTGGATGAGATGTTGTTTCAATCTTCACCACTTGAGGCCTGTCCGTCAGGAAGTTCATAATCCAGTTACAGATGGGGGCGCCCGGACCTAGGTCCCTCAGTTACAGGACCAGCTTGGAGGGAACGATGGGGCGCGGAGCTGAAGTCAATGAGCAGCAGTCTGACGTACAGTAGGTGTCCCTCCTGTCTAGGTGCTGCAGGGCCGTGTGTAGTGCCAGAGAGATGGTGTCGTCTACAGACCTACAAACTGTAATTTTAGTTTGTTTTTGACGGCAGCCATCATAATATAATCAGTGCCCTTATGAAGGGTTGTTTCTCTGGAGCGTAGTTTGTGAAACCTGGACTGAAAGCTGAATTTAAATGTTTTGTACATACTTTGTCATCTTTTTATTTCACAACACATTCCTTATACGTATATGAAAGCTTCTGTTGGGTTGCAGGTTCAAGTCAGAAAATCACTGTTGATCCCATCGGTATGTATGGGTGTGTGTGGTAAAGGTTAGGGTTAGTGATCGAGTGTGTTAGTGAGCTGCCTGTCAACAGCCCCTTTACTCACTCACTCACCTGAGGCCTATACTACGAAGCTACCTTGAACTGGCTTGGTAGTATAGGCCCTATATAGTATTAGCAAACTGCTTCACACTCGGCTCCTTCTAGAAGGTGCTGGAGGTCACCGTATGATGAAGCCAGATGGACCAGATCAGATCAGGTCCAGGTTCTGAAGTGGTTCAGAGAGCCCAGAGTCCATTCAAATGATGTCAGTCTAACAATCACAGTCTGTTTTTTATGTGCAGTATAATATATATATATATATAATAACTGCATTACATATGATACAGAGGCTAAAGATACAGAAATTCAAAGATAAATCAGTTAATACAATCTATTACAATGATCTAATGAGAGAACTAAAGTTCTCAAGTGCTGCAATGGCACTTGAGAACTAAAGTTCTCAAGTGCTGCAATGGCACTTGGACTGTGTGATGTTAACCAAACTCAGTCTTTTTTTGTATGCAATTGATTGATGTCATTGTGTGAAACACAAGAATATAAATAAACACTATTCAAAAGATTGACTTGATTGATCCATCGGCATCTTAAGCGGGGAACTATAGGCGAAAAATCTGCGCTGCACTGAGCAACGGCATTAAAGCAATTTAGCAAGATTCAAGATATGTATTGGCCATTTGTACAATGGAATGCTTACTCCCCTCATGCAGTATGACATTTTTGACAAAAGTATGTTTTTCCTAGTCCATTTTTAATGAGAACAGCCTCCACCACACACACACTGGAGGAAGAGCTCTAGCATGTTCCATCTGCTCTGTTCTCCATGATTCAAACTCTGCAATAAAGCAGATTCCTGAGTCCTTGTCTTCAGGAGGAGCCTCAAGCTGACATAATAATCAACTCAGTTGTCTGCTACACATTATTACATTTCACCAGGAAATTAAATGGGGGGGGGGGTTATGTTTTCTGTGTCGTCATCTCAATGTCAAACATTTTTATGTATTTCTCATTTCTCACAAAGTGTTGCCTGCATCACCATGTGGTCAAAATAAATACATCCAAACATGGGAGCATTCCACAAACCCTCATACTCCCAATGTACTACACTGGTTACCAAGTCCCTATTCATTCAGAACAGCCTGGCAACGTGTCAACATCATGATGTCCAGGTGTTCTAGGATACATCAAAGTTACTCTGACAATGGGTCAGGTCAATGGGTCAGGGAGGTTCCATCTTCACTTCCTCCACCGGTTTCTAGTTGTTCTCCTCCTTGACGGCTGGTGACCACTTCTTCCTGGGTGACTTTGTGAGGTGATGGAGCTGCCAGCCTACATAACTAACGGAGACCCCTCCTCTAAGAGCCAAATTACTCATAATTACGTATGTGATTAGAATCATTTATATTTAGCATTATTTCGTAATTTCGTTAAGAGAGAGAGAGAGAGAGAGAGAGAGAGAGAGAGAGAGAGAGAGAGAGAGAGAGAGAGAGAGAGAGAGAGAGAGGGTTTCTTGGTTCTCCAAAAATGAAATCGGCTGTCTTTTTCAACAATTATTTTAACGAAAAAACAAGAACAAAAACAAACAAACAAATTCCTTCCAAAATATAATCCTCTATTATGTCCTCGAAATATTAACACGTCTAAAAAAAATATTACTGCACTCTCTCTCTCTCTCTTTCTCTCTCTCTCTCTCTCTCTCTCTCTCTCTCTCTCTCTCTCTCTCTCTCTCTCTCTCTCTCTCTCTCTCTCTCTCTCTCTCTCTCTCTCTCTCTCTCTCTCTCTCTCTCTCTCTCTCTCTGTCTGTCTGTCTATCTCTCTCTTTCTCTTTCTTACTCCCTCTCCCTGTCTCATTTTGTCTCTCACTCTCTCTCTGACTGTATAGCCACTCATGCAACAACCGGATTATCAAGTTTGCAGACGACACCACAGTCATGGGCCTGATAAGCGAGGACGACGTACAGAGATGAGGTGGTCCGGCTGAAGCGATGGTGTGAGGACAACAGAAGTGAGCCACCCAACTCCACCATCAGCCTGGACGGGAAATCTTCAGTTGCTTCCGTTTCCTGTGACTACAGATCTCCGATGACCTGGAGTGGACCCACAACACGGAGGTCATTCTGAAGAAGGCACACCAGCGCCTCTATGCTCTGCGGTGCCTCAGAAAAAGCGGAATAGGCCAGAGGTGGCTAGTGAACTTCTACCGTGGCCCGTAGAGAGCGTCCTGACGAGTGGCGTCACCGTGTGTTCTGCTCTGTACTGCACTGTATTCATGATGCTGCTGCACTACTGGCACTTTAAAATGCTTTTTGCACAATTCGCCATATGTATATATCATCCATCAGTCACTTTATTGTTCTTTCAATTCTGTACAGTATGTTATAGTAAAGTGCTGTTTATAATTTAAAGTATAGTTTATATTAGGGAGTATATAGTGTTGTTTATAGTATAAAGTATAGTATATAGTAGGTAGTGTGTTCATAGTTTAGTATTGTATAGGACTGCATAGTTTAGTATAGCATAGTAAAGTGTTGTTGTTGGAATTCATATTGTGGGAGGGAATGGGGAGTTAGTATTCCATTGCACTTTTTGCAAATATCTTGAATCTCTCCCTCCCTCCCCTGCCCCCTCCCTCTCTCTCTCTCTCTCTCTCTCTCTCTCTCTCTCTCTCTCTCTCTCTCTCTCTCTCTATATATATATATATATATATATATATATATATATATATATATATAATTATTTCACACTCTCAGGTCCAACAACTCAAAGACAGTAATTAGCAGACCACGTCTCTACAACAACAAGCACCACTGGATGAGTGCAATGTGCAATCTTCATGAATCAGAACACAGGAGGTCATCACTTTGTCTCTCCTTCTCCTTACCCAGTGACTCATTTATGTATTTTTTTAAGTTGTTTTTGGGAGAAGCATATTCAGAACACAAGCCTTCACCACACGATCATCACACTGTTCAGAGCTGAAATGTAAAGCAACACAAAGCATCTGGTAGGAAGGGAAGTCTCGAAGACACACATTATGCATACAGTCATGTGGCATATGTGATACATTCTGCCCAATATCCTTCAAATGCACTTTGCCTGCAATGTCTCCATCTTATAGATGTCCCTCATTTTCACAATCAGATGATGGTGGTCAAGCTGAAATAGGCCCTTTAAGCCCCGGGTGTTTCCATTCCACGGTGAAGTTTACCCAGAGCGATGCCAGGCTCAGACGTGGTGGTGACGTCTTTATGGTTAACGTCAAGCTCACCAGGGGCTTGATTGTTTATTCAGAATTCATCTGAAAACCAACATGGACGGGTCAGATCAAATCTTAGCAGCATCTACACGATATGATGGAACCATAGGTGGGTCCCTAGAACTCATATCCACACTGACCAGAGCTCTACTTAAGAGAGGGCGTCCATGTGGTCGGCGTGTGTGAGAGAGAGAGAGAGAGAGAGAGAGAGAGAGAGAGAGAGAGAGAGAGAGAGAGAGAGAGAGAGAGAGAGAGAGAGAGAGAGAGAGAGAGAGAGAGAGAGAGAGAGAGAGAGAGAGAGAGAGAGAGAGAGACGGAGAACAGAGTTATAAACCTGTTATTAATTTGACACCTCAATGATGTTTAAAAGGACGTGGGGGTACATTCCTTTCACCTTGTCTCACAAATCAGATAAGCAGGACTGCTGGATCCCAGCAGCGATTATGTTTGACTCAACGTGTCTGAACACATAAATCTAACTATCTATTTATAGTAATTCATCATTGAGATCAATCTGAACAACAGTACAGTGCAGTAACTGTAATGAGTCCAGAAAGTAAAGCAAAGTATGATAGAGTAATGTAGTATGTGTGACAATGTTATGATAGTGTAATGTTAATGACATGTTATGATAGTGTAATGTTAATGACATGTTATGATAGTGTAATGTTAATGACATGTTATGATAGTGTAATGTTAATGACATGTTATGATAGTGGCAGCACTCCTATCAGTTCAGTAGGTCACTGCCTGTGGATAAAAACGATCCTTGAACCTGGTGGTCCTTGTTGTACAGATGCTGCACAACAGGCGACCAGACGGTAGGGGGGAGAAGAGATGGTGCCCAGGGTGGTTGCGGTGGTTGCTTCCGACATCTGGTCCTACAGATCTTCTCAATGCATGGAAGTGCGCACCCGATGATCTTCTCTGCCGTCCTCACGACCCTCTGGATGTCTTTCTTGTCCTGTTCAGTGGTGTCTCCGTACCACACGGTGACGCCACCTGT